>CABFOV010000204.1:63810-99872 GCA_902141375.1 Timema poppense
AGAGAGAGAGAGATATTATGTTTAAATATTATGATATTTGGTTGGCATCAACTTTAAAACATAAGAATTCTAAAGATCCATTATGCAAGTATTGTAAAATTTTCTGATTAAATTTAATTTGTCTTTAAAATTCATGGAACGTTTATTTTAAGCAGTATTAAAAGTACATAACAATTACTACTATTAGTAATAATAATCACAATAAAGCAGTTATTATATTTTATTGTAAAAACAAAATTTATATTAATTAATAGCATGGCTAAAGACCTAACTTTTTTTTGGCAAAACTATTTGTGAGGTAACAGGAGTTTGTTAATCGCCTTGCATATTTGTTCATATATGTACCTCATTTCTAGAGCTCTACTTTTATTTTAGTAGCCACAATGTTTATTTTCAATACTATAATAACCACGTGTATAAAAGAATAAGAAAAAGGATTCTCTAATATTTTTATATTAATATTATGTAAAATAACTTTATACGTGGTGATTACAAGAAGATAAAACAAGGAAAACATGTAGGGAATTTTTATGCTAGGAAAACTGAGAAATGTCTAGAATTTAATTAAAAATAAGGAAAAATTAGCTAATTTAAATACTAGGCTAAAAATACCATTGATTTTACACCTGAGCACTTAAAAAGAGTGGGAAATTTTGTTTCACATACATTAACAAAATTAATTGTCTAGCATTCTAACATCAATGGTTAAACAGTATTTCATTTTTAGACTGTCCTAAATACTACCTTAAGTATTTATTACTGAAAAAAATTAGAAATGTATTGATATTCAGAAGCTGCTCGAATGTTTAAAGTAATATTTTAGCTGTGCAATAAGTGGAAATTCCTTCCTCAACAAGGAAAACTAGAAAAAGGGATAAATGTCGTCCCAAGGACCTGTAAATATCAGGAAAAACTACAGTAAAAGTTCTGTAGTCACAGTGTTTTACTTAAACTCTTTTTCAATTTTATTTTTCGTAACGGACACACGTTTGAAAAATACTGCATGAGAATCGCCCCTGGTGAGGTGGAATGCGCTATGAATGATTGATTAAACACGCATCGTGGCTATTTGAAGAATAATATAATGATAGCCGACATGCATGTGCAAAAATTTATAATCGCAACGGACGATGATAATCTTGAATAATGACCGACGTATATCATGATCTCAAACGAAGAGATGATGAGGGGAAAAAAATCTTATTTTTCCCCCATGTATATATGAATACAGGATGTTCGGAAACTCATAGCCCAAACTGCACATATAGTTTGCTTGAAACAAATGTAAAATCCCTTTACATTTATATCCAGAAAACCATGCTAATACCATTCAATTGTGTTTAAAGTTTCGGCCTACAGTGCTGGGAGAGCAAAACTGCTCAAGCATGTGTGTACAACAGGTTGCAAAGAAGTTAGGCGCGTAGCACTACACAACTCGACATCTTGGAGCATGGCAGGAGAACATAATACAATTAATAGTAAACAACACGACAGTCCATGTAGAAATGCGAATACGTTCTGAGGGTCATCAATCATTAACGGTCCTACATCACATAAAGTGCTTGCCATTATTAAATGTGAAGTGCCACGTACTCAATTCATATGCAACTTGTTGTACACGCATGCTTGATAGATTTGCTCTCCCAGAGCTGCAATCCAAAACTTCGAACACAATTTAATGGTATCAGCATAGTTTGCTGGATGAAAGTGGATAGGGATTTAGTATTACTTTTGGTTCAAACATGCAATATGTGCAGTTTGGGCTATGAGTTTCCGAATAGCCTCTATATACATGGAAAGAATAAGATTGTAAGTGGGAGAGGCTGATCAGTGGTCATTCGCATTGTACTAATGACAGGACCAGATATATGTTTGGTCAAATAATTGATATTCACATGGAATACATATGCACATATCCGTTTGAAAAGCACTAAAACTATACACGAAGAAGCCTAAACGAAGTGTGTTAAAATTATCTTTACTTAACAATAAATAACATCTAGAACAATAGGCCCCATGTTATGCAATAAAAAAAAACACACACAGTAGTTTGGATCGAATCCAAATCTAGAATTCAAATCTGAATAAAAGGAGGAAAAAATCACGAACATAAGAGTAAATAAATATAAAAGAATAATAATTCAATCTTTTTTAAATGTATATATTTTTCGAATCTTGAATAGCCTTAATAATTCGAGAATTTCTAAAAACTACACACATATATTTAAAAATATAGCGGTGTTTTACATAAATTTGATTAGGACAATGAACAGCCCCATTAGATCCGTAAATTTTTGGGGGAAGAGAGGAGGTGAAGAATATAATATGTTAAGTCAGCAAGTTTGTAAAAAAAAATTGACACATCTTAAATCCTAATATAGTTTTGTATTCATTTTATTAATGTTGTCCATTATAAAGGCCACGATAGTGTATTTGTGCGAAATAAATTTTTCTTTATTCTGTTTATTTGAGTGATTTAACGTGCGTGTTCATAACCGACTGATAATATCAGTACACGATAATTTCTCGGAGCGAGAGCAAAAGGTTTTATCAAGTTGGTCGAGAAAGGTATTTTCACAGACCTTCCAGGGTTCTTTTACAAACCACAATCAACACGGGACCGATGGCTTTACTTCCACTCCGAGGGAAGTTGTGGTACAGATTTTAATAGCTCGAGATAAGTCCGTCATCTGGGTTTTAACCCACAAACATCGGGTCCCGAAGCAAGAACTTTACCCCAAGACCACCCAGGTCAACCTAAGTATTAGCCGATTATAATTTTGTAATAGTTTTTAAAATAGTTATATTTTCATAAAAAAAGTTTGGGTTATTTTAGAAAATATCAGCAATTTTTTTTTCGGACAAAATTGCACTTTATTACTTTATTAGTGTTAGTTTATAGGTATTGATGATATCTAACAAAAATGACAGCTGAAGATCCCATGACTTGACGTATGGATGCGTGAAAGTAAATCCAAACTGTTATAGCTATCAAATAAAAACCTTCCTCTAAAATTGAGTTATATTAACTTTGATCCATAATAAAAATAACCTTAATCTGTGGCAGCCACAATGTCATTAAAAATTATACACTGACATTTTTAAGCAAATGTATGGAAGTTAAAAAAACTATTGTAACTAGGCTATATTGTACTTACAAATTACGTATTACTTCAAAAATACATAGTAGAAGACACAACTGCGTAACTTCATAGTTAAATTAAATAAAGCTATTCAAACAGTACGAAGGAGGAGAAAAAACAAAACACGATGGATGTGCTAAAGCGAAACGAAGTGGTTTTTTGCGAAGAAGCACCAAGCCGGCACATAAAAACACGCCTCTAGTGCAATAATTGCTGTCGGACTGGGCTTGAAGCTACAACCGGTTCATCGCCGTTGTAACGAGAAGAGTACGGTGGCGATGTATTGAAATTTAGTTCCCACGTCACTCAACAAAAGGTGCACTGCCAGCGAAGAAAATAAGAAAAGAGCTTAACTCCAATGTATTAGTCTACCTCTCCTTTTGATTACCTAGTAAGATTTACCTTTATCTCCTTATTTTCTGAAGCGGGTACCACACCTTGCAGTGAGACCAGTCCTTTAATCTTTAATCAATTTACGTTTAGTATAGGGAGTAAGATTTAAGCATTTTCTCCTTTTACGTTTTAATTTAAATTATAAAGATAAGTCAGTAGTCAATACTACACGCCAAACAGTCAATCCTTCATTCGTCTACGTTTCATATAAGGAAAACGATTACGTTATTTTACTTTATAAAGGGACCTATATTACGATAAATAATATTATTTCGAATTTCAAAGGCTACCTAAGTACAACTCTAGCTTAACCTAAATCAACACACCTCCTCAAAGACCAGTATCAAGATTAAATTCTACTATCAAAGTAAGAGCAACACCTAGATAGAAATATTAAATTTATTTAGAATCAAACCAGGGACACACCATTTAGAGGAAAGCCTTAGTGTCACGAAATTTCAGAAATGGGACAGTTCTGTTATAACCTAAGCTCAATTCATTCAATAATTTCCATTCGCTCTTCCAGGCGAATATCGATTCATATCCACTAATCGCCATCTTCATTCATACCCTCATAGATTAAGTAATCAGAATTCCTGGTTACATATCCAAAGGTTCCAGGTTCGATCCCCAGTGCTTTCAGATTTTTCTGTAAAGCAGTGGATCTAGAACAAGGTCAATTCAGCCTTGTGCGAACAAATGAGAAGCTACTCGAAAGAAAAAGAAGCGGCTGCGGTCTAGAAAACTGAGATTATCGGCCAGAGGGTTCGTTATCCTGACCACATGACATCCTACCGCAAATGTTGACAATATCTTTGCCAACATGCGGTGGCCGCTCTGTCAACATAGCTCGCTTGCGGTCTGACGCTAAGGAGTTTTTAAAAATAAATGTTAAATATTTGTATTTATAAAAAGTTAGCCTAATTAATTAAATTAGTCATTTTAGGTAGTCCCTGCGAGCATTTAATTATTTAATTATAGTAGTTATTTCTAAAGTATTTACCTTGAATTCTGAATAACTTTTTGAAAGTTCATTTTTGTATCTTAGAGGTTTATTCGGGTCTTACATTAAATTAATACAGACATACTTAACTAAATAAGATATCTGCTAAACGTAGGCTTACTTAAAATTATGACAGAAGGTACTGTATGTAACAGAATGTTTGGTATAGTACGTACAATGTAGCTTTCGAATTTTCTAAAAACTAAAAGTTGTTAAAAATGTTATATTTGTAAAAAGTTACTTAAAAGGTAGATAGAAACATACAAAAGGGAACGAACACCATATGGCTTTTATAATGAAAGGCAAATTGTTCACACTTTACAGTGCTGCCACTGGACAAAAAGGTAATGGCTGCCTCTTGGAGAAAATCGATCGTTAACCGCCCAAACCCTCAACCATCCCACCTTTCCTTTAACTTCTTTCAAATATGAACAAATTACTTCAAAAAGCGAAAAGATACTTTCCTCAGAGATAAATATTATATAAAAAAAGTTATGTTCATGCGTTTTTTTTATTTGTTTTTATTTTTACAAGTGATATAAATTGACTTCACTTACTACACTGACGACCAATATTTACCTAAAGTAACTATTGAAACGTTCAGGAAAAGCCAAAGCTATCGTGAACAGATTATATATCACGTTGAGATTTCTTGAAATGACAGCCCGAGAATAGTTATAATTGAATAATACATTGTACAATGCAACTAACATACTATATAGCAAGGTCGTGCAACGTTTGACATTTCAAGAACAGATAACAATCATTAACAATAATAATATATAATAGTCAATGTAACAATCGTGTGGGTGGGTGGCTAGGGAGGCGGGAATTTACCACGCGTTTCCTAAGCTTAAGGTTGGCGTACACTTGTCCGTATCGCACCAAATATCTCATTTACATGTTATTTTGTATGAAAATGGGCGAGCACCCCAATCGGGAATATTCCCCGAGCCAAGCCGATGCGAAAAACTTTAAGTGTGTATCTACCTTTATAGCTCATGCATATAATAATTTATTTGGCCTATTCTAATGTTTACGAGGCATCACAAATAATACTGGTGAGGCTGGGCGTGGTCAAGAAACCAAATTAGCTAGAGAGGTGGCGAGAGTTAATGCCGAGATGACGGTTTTGGGTTCGATTATCGGAATGACCGAAAAATTAATCGTGAACCGATAACTTTTCTCCGCTTTCAGACTGGTGAGTTTATTCTGATCTGGGGACTGTTTGTTGTGGATGTTATACAACAACTATATTTTTACAGATTTATTTTGATGGAAGAGAGGTCAAAAAAAGGGAGAGAGGGGTAGATTATCGTACCTTATTACGATTTTGGTATAGTCACATATCTACACTAATATGATATGGTTGAGGAGGGTCGAACCTTTGGGGAGATTTAGCTGCACTTGCGTGGAGAAGGAGTGAGAAACGGCTTAGAGAAAGGCCACCCTCAGTACACCCAACCCATATTCGAACCCCGATCTCCTCATTGCTGTCAAACCAGAACAGATGAGGTTGACGCCTAAGTTATTGTGTCCACCATGAAGGTTCAGGTGCTTACATATATATACCCCTACCTGTCTGGTGAAAAAATTTAAAAAATCAACAACGCCAGTCGAACCCGCTGGCACCGAGTTAGCTTTACTGCTCACAATGGGATAAACACCTTCAAATACACCTCCCCCCAAGATTAAATCCCGGTTTACTAACAGAATTTGAGTGGAGAGAGAGAGTGGAAAACCATGTAGAAAAAAACTCTCAGTACGCCTGACCTGGAGTTGAGCCATTATCTCCCCTTCATCGATGGCCCAGTATATTTCGAGAATGACGCCTTAGACTCTTCGATTACTAAGCAGGTACCATTTTATTAATATTATTTTTACTAGATATATAATTTCAAAGTTAATTCTTTTGAAACAACTGATTTTATTTATATGTATTTACTAGACAGGTCGGAAACCGGACTAGAATTCCTGCCAAGCGTAGAGGAGACGGTGTGGTGTACCCCATGAAAGTGGTCTAATATTCTCTTTCTAGGCGAACTCTAGTTAATTTCATCTCAACAACTGTTTCATAGCTTATATACTTTTTTTTTTGCTGTCACCGCGTATATGATAGTAATTCTGATGGGGAAGGGATGAGGAAGGAAGCATTTTAGAGGTGATCTACTCGCATTTGCTTGGAAGGAAAGTGGAAAACTATGTAGAACCCCCCTCCCCCCTCCCTTCATTAGCCCAGACAGGGAATTGAACTCCGATATCCCCATCATAGGCAGGCCAATCCAACACGAGAGTGATGCCAATAACCATCCGGCTAATGAAGCGAATAGGCTTAATTTTCAATCCCAGCCGTTTCATTGTAGTATCAAGCCACATGTATTAACAATGAACTAAATCTCACCTCTAGGTCACATCTTAATTAAACCCTGTCGTTAATGCGTAACGGGGAGGGGGGGGATATCTCCGTCTAAGAACCGTCCAAGAAGCGAATGAATATCCATTTCCCAGATCCGTTTGCACGCTCCGATAGACCGCGACGGAGACAATACCCAAGCGTTCAGAGATAGAGCTGGCAGCCTGAGGTGCAAAGTGTTGACACTAAAGTGGCGGGTAGCGAGAAGAATGAGGGGGCGTGCCCGCAATCGTAAACCTCCGACAAGACTCACAATAAACATAATGAAGCTAAGCGGAATGGTCTTAAATGTTAAGATGCTCAATAAAATGTCCGTGCCTCGAGTACCACTTAACTGTCTGGTCAATCTGAATAGTTACACTGAATGAGCTAGGGGTGAGGAAGGTAGAATTTAAATATAAGCGTAGCCACACTGTTGAGGAAGAATAGGGAACAATTTAGGGAGAAAAAAAAACACCGACTACCTCTTCACAAGAATACTAGTTTTGAAAAGTTTGATGTTTATTCCACGTGCTCACCAAGAGATTAGGTTGGATTTGAGCTATTATTATGTGAGGTATTTAATGTGCAATTTCTTAACACACTAATTATATCAGTATATGTTTAGAAAGCTAACTACCTTAATCTTATTCCTAGAACCGACAAAACACCCCTGGCTGATAATTAACCAATGATAAACTTTCAGCCATGTAGACAATCGAACCTTGGATCCTTAGCTCAGTAGGAAAGTACACCAATGTAAAAGTAATACTGAACATTATTGAAATATTAAATGACGTTTGGATAAAAACTGCATTGAAAAGGCCGTTTTTTGACCATTTTAGAATGGCTTGACAGCTAAGTATTGTGCAAAAATCTTTATTCTGTATTAATAAGGACAAACTGTAGTTATTAACAAGAAACTTTGTTGCTTGGTCCCCCATCGTCACCACAAAAAATTTCGGGTAATCCATCAAATACCAATGCACTTCACACATTTCTGGCATATCTTGGTCTTTACTTTTCACTCTTACTCCCAAACCTCACGCGAGCCGGGAGATGAGTTGGGCCTGCTATGATGCACGCTCTTAACTACTGGTCTTGGGTTTGTTCTAAAACTATTTCGATCCAAGCAACTAATGACCATCAAAATATCCTTAAAAATATGTATATTCAAGATTTGAAAAATTTGTATATATTTTTAAAATCTTGAATCTAAAATATTATTAAATTCTTGAATTTTAAATATTTTGAGTATTCGTGGAGTTCAAAGTTTAAAATATTCGTATAACACATCTAGAGCCTATTTATACAGGCAAGAGGAGTTTGAAAGGCAACGCTTGTATTTATAAACTTTTTTCATCTTCACGTCTTACTACCTGTTCAGGTTATAAGCATATAATATGATAATTACTCACAGGACAGGGATGAGAAAGGAAGCATTTTAGAGGTAGGATACCCGAATTTTCATGGAAGGAGAGTGGGAAACCGTTTAGAGAAAAGCATCCTCACTAGACCCTACTGGGATTCGAACCCTGACTACCCCGTCTTCAGCAGGCCGATCTAGCACGAGAGTTACGTCTTAGACCATTCGTCCAATGAAGCGGATCTATTTAGAAACTAGTCTACATTTAGATAAAAAAAAAGTCTACATTTAAATGACTTACGATGTGAGTAAAATCTTACGTCCATAAAGCATCTCTGTAAACAGGGAGGTGTAATTAGAAGGTTACATATTTGGAAGTTTTTATCAGGTAATTAATCTGTTGAAACCTAATATTGGAAACTAATCATTTCTAGTCATTAGAGACGAGGTTTTCACCTTAGTAGTTGAAATGTTTTCTGGTACAATGAGTGTTGATATACTTACCTCGAAAGAAGATAGAACAACCTGATGGGCTTTATAAATGTTTTAAAAGGTAGTTTAAAACGCAAGGGGATTTATTAGAGTCTAGGACTTTATTTTACAGCTAACTTTGAATCACTTGTACCTCAGTAGCGTTTGCACCAATTGAAAATATGACCAACAGGTATTCGAACCAAAAGTGGTCGATCAATGTCTGGAGCTCAGCGTGATTGGACCCAGCGGACAACGCTAAATAACTTGATAAAATAAAATATACATAATTTATTTTTAATTGTATTGAAGGATTTAAACTTTATAAGTAGGTCTACACTACTTACACATTAACTTTATATAGATCAATACATTTAACACTAAACTTCAACGTTTGGTAACGTGTAAAATATTAGATTATTTTAGATATATACATTAATAGGCCTACAATCTAACAAAATTCCTTTTTTTCCTTAAGATGGCCTATCTTGTTCTGTAGCCGCGTATGTTGACGATGTTTTGGGAAACTACCGAAATGCCAAATTAATATTTTTTTAAGGAACATAGGTATCTGCGTTTTCCATTATTGGGTATAATTGGATATATATATATATATATATACACGTATATATAATTATTTTTACGTTAAACAAAAGAGTTTTCAACGATTTATATTAAAGAGGGGATGAGGAGAATATATTATTAGTAGGGATGAAAGAGCATTCAAAAATCTGAGTTAGAGTATGATTTTAATAGTTGTTTGAACTTGACTAGAAAATGTTTCCTAAATTTAAAAAAAAATGTTTAATTTTTTTTAAATTGATTTTTAAATTATTGAGCTTAATTATTTTGATTCAATTTGCAAAGGTTTTATGGCAAATAGCGTTCCTCAATATTTCCTTAAATTTGAATTTTATGCGTGTTTATAAATTTTTTCACTAAAAAAAGGTTGATTCTTAAAATTTTATATTTGTGTTCCAGGCTTATGCACGGATCTATTTCAAAAATTTAACTTGAATTATTGGCTGTACAAAATATAGTGGTATATTATTCTTGCGAGAATATAATTCGTTATGTTTTCATTCAAGTTCGATTCGAAGTTAAAAGTGCTAACTCACACACCCCTAGCTACAGTAGCCCCATGGCTTCTTTGGTGCTGATTGACAGCTTTAAAAAATTACCAAACCAAATTACGTATCCCTACGCGGAATCAAATGATCTGCAAAAACATGTGTTTAGCAGCTGTCACTTCTGACATTCAAAATTTAGGTATATACCTACATTTTGACTGTCAAAAGTCAGCTGTGAGCTGTCAGTCAGCACCAAAGAAGCCATGGGGCTACTGTATATTCCATTCACGGTAGGAATTACTCTCTGAAAGGTCTTTTTTCCTACCAATATCCTACTATATAGTAGATTTATGGTAGGGAAAAAGACCTTTCGGAAGTCAATTCCTACCGTGAATGGATTATATAAGATCTGACACTGTAATAGCGTGGAGAGAGAAGGGAAACATTCCGTTTAAAATAACTACAACCGACTTTCGCGTTTACGGCAACCAGATACTCCAAGAGTCTGATGGATCAAACCAGTCGTCCACCAATGAGGGTACTATCTAACCTAAGGAATCAGGAGGATGAGATAATACTTTAAATGGAAAAGCACCATCATTCATCTGGAGAAAGTTGGGGATAAAAAAAAAGCGACCTCTAGGTTAGTTTGATCGGTAGTCATAACGCATCCTACCACTCCCCGAGTGAGTCCTAGAGGTCAATCTCGATTGTTAGTTCTTAAAAAGGTGATCCGTGTGTGGTGGAATATACATTGATTTGCTCAAGTGACGTAGAGTCCAGTATAGGCTAGAGCCAAGTGGGCGCACCCAATGTTCGTCCGAAGCCCACGGAAAGGAAAGTTTTTTATGACCCCAGCTCAGGTCTGACAGCAAAAACCCAAGACACTAACAACGCAAGGATGTAATTTATTTTTCGTGTAGTTTTATGTTTCTATTCGAACACACACACACACACATCTACACACGATTCGAAAGTGCACTCGTCCACACTCGCAGATGTCGTTAAATGTGTTCTGCTCTTATAAAAACGTGTGTCAATATGAAATGATTGACACAAGGGGCTTCTAAATATATTGACATTATAAATCGTGCTCAATATATAATGCGCTAATTGTTTTAAAAAGCTTTCATTTGCCTCGAGAATTTTTTTAAGGTATAATTAGACATGTGTGGTGTGGTGATTCAGCATCTCGAAGGTTTGAATTTAATTTTGTTGACCCTATGGCTGTGATGGGAGGGTGGGAGACTTAATTCTGTTGCGGGATCATTCATTACAAAATTTATTTGCTATGAGTCAGTGTAAGTCCGAAAGGTGCGTGAATCACCAAGGAATTTTGAGGTTATAGCTCGTTTATTAGTCAGCAGTCAGAAAGAGGTTTTCCCTAAAAAAACAACAACTCAGGTCTTGCTTTGTTTTGTTTGAGGAAACTATGTATAATTTTGTGAATCCACACACACTCGCACAGTAAATATATATAAGAACATTTGTCCACCGTTACATGTACTATCAAACCTGTAAATAATTCAATAAAATTATTTTTAAAATGTGTTTCTTTGCTCGCTATTGCACTCTCACACTCACTTGTTAGTCATATTCCGCTTCTATTTACCACGCAGCCAAAACTCTAGTTGTAATTGATTTAAAAAATAAATCGCAGCATTCGCTAGGAAATATGATTGGGACACACACACACAGAGCACTACGTAAGACAGGGAATAAGACTAAACTGCATTAAATCTGCTTTTTATTTTATCTATGATAAAACTAAAGTCAAAGTACTAGAATTTCTTTAATAAGTTAGTGGTTAGTACTTAAACCTGAATCTTAAGTGAATACAAAACTGTAGGGGAAGCATAGTTTCCATTAAAATTGCTTGATAATAGGTCAAAGAAAGAGAAAAAACTATTTTTAATGTAATAGAATGAAGATAAATAATTTTTAATCAAGTCTTTAATCTTATTAATAGCATTAGTTTTATAGAGCTGTGAATGAAATTAACATATTTTCTCAAAAATATAAGTATTCTTTTCCGAAAAATAATTTATCCTTAGTTATCAGTTTTAAAGGAATTGTTAACATTCTTGATATTTTTTAAAAGGTTTAAACATATTTACCATCATATTTATCACACAAAAATAAGACAAATTTCGCTAAGAAAAAAAAATCACGCTCAATAATCATTTCTGAGGATCAGTTATACTATGCTGTAACGAAGAGTGGAACTATTAAAAGCGCTATACAAACTGAGGGGAAAAGCTTAGTTACGAAAACTTTCATGAGAAGGGCCTTTTAAATAATACAATCATATTTTTTGTGGCCAACATTGATAACATTTTAATATTTTATTTGTGTAATTTTTTTAGGTATTGATAGTATCTCTTAAAAGTGACAGCTGCACGACCTGACGTATGAATACGTAAAAGTATATCTAATAACATTGCAAGCTGTCTTCCGAATAAAATTGGACTACAGTCTACTAGCTACTGTGTTGAATTGTTAGACAAAGCATCCTGGAAAAGGTTAGCACCCTCTTTTTAAAAAAAAGTGTCATAACTCTCCTCATTCAGTCACAAACAAGGTGCGTAATTACCGCGCGGTCAATTGGGTCAATCCACGCACAAATCCGTCAACACAAACGCACTCTTCTTCCACTCAGCTTTGGATGAGATACTTTCTCCTCTCGGAGCTATGCCAAACCCTGCTGCAAATTACTCTCCAGGATTATACAGGTCTGAAATTCCACCTCCTGCAGCGTTTACAAATTAATGTATTCATTCACAATCATTTTGTTCAATCTAGGTTTCTTACATCGCTTCCAAGTACAAAGAGGACAAAGGTGGTTTGGTTATTTGATTAAGGTTTAAGTACACAATATTTTGCAAACCAACCTGGATTAATTGGAAATTTGATAATTTTAAATCTTTTTAACGTTGTAGAGTTCAAATCACATTTGACTATACCACGTATAAATAGCGTACATAAAAATCGTATCGATTATAAATGGGAAATGTACGCACTTATCATTTTTAAAAAAAGCAACTGCACCTGATAGCATGTTAATGTAAACTTGGTCAGCACCGGACTTGAATCTCGACCTGGTGGAGCAAGTTTACCCCTATAAACTGTTTCCCGCCTACTACGTGCAAATACGGACACATTCACTCTAAAACCGGCATGTCAAACTTGTGGCTCGATTCATGATTCTCCGCGGCCCACGAACGTTCTGATAAACCGATATATACTGTGACTTTATCCTTATTTTTACAAACGTTGTAGGAAAACAACATTTGAAATTACGAAATTTGGAAATTAATCATTATTTGGTGAAATTTATCAAGTGAGGTTGGCGTACCAAATCTTACTCATTACTCAGCAAAGGTCGATTTCCAAAAATGATTAAATATGCGCACCAAATATGTGCGATATTTGTCCCCATACAAGTGTGTTTTCGCCCATGAAAAGGAACAAACGCCCGCGTGATCACATTTACCGACACGCATTTGTAATCTATTTTGAACGTGACTTCAACAAGAGATCTAAAGCCACTCACACACTTGATGCTAATAGTTTCGAATTTTTGATAAAAAAACAACAGGGTAAGTCATTTTATTTTATTTTATTTCTATTTTTGCTATAATAGGGATTTTCAAATTGAGATTTTTCTATTTAAAATTATGACAATACTGAATTTTTTGAAATAATGCCCCATAATTATTTTCACTGTTCAATGTAACCCTTATGGTCACACAAATTTGATATGCCTGATCTAAATCTACCATCCCCATCCCTCCCCCAATAGTGTAAATATGAGGATATACCGGATGGGTAGTAGCACGTTGTGAAAACCCCAATAATATTAAGCTATACTTATTTAATATATATATGAGTAATAGATAGTGTTTATTTGCTGTTTTGAAGTATTTATTAATCTAACTTGTGTTCTGTATGTTGTATTGAGTACCTTGATGGGTTTCACTATGGCCCTATCTTATAAACAATACCACAGTGAAAACGTTGAAGGTAAGTTATTTATTCTAATCTGATAAATCACGTTATTATCGCAAAATGCAATTCAATTACTTCAGATTTTTTAATAAGAATATTAATTTATAATAAATATAACATCTCAGAATGGCAGTAATTCACCATAAATGGTTATTTTAGCTGTCAGTATTTTTAATGCTGAGGCTTCGTAATTGTTAAAGCGGGATTGTTTTTTTCCTAAGTGAATTTTATTATTATTATTATTATTATTATTATTATTATTAGCACCGCGTCTTACTACCCATTCGGGTTATACGCATTTACGCTAATGTGTAATGATAGGGTGATTGTGAGATGAAATGGAGGACCTACAGTTTAACGTGGAATCCGAACCACGGTGGCATTCCTCACATTCACAAGATGCCTTGTCAAAGGTGAAGGAAGGGTTTGGTAATCAGATAAATCTTTGCCCGGAACGAGGATTGAACCCCGGCTGCCAGCATAGAAGTCTGACACCTTACCCCTAGACCACCAGGTCACCCTAAGTGAATTTGAAACATATTTTTTTACAGAAATAAGTAAATTTTTGTAGCTTCGCACATCCCTAACCATACGTATATTAATTTTGATACTAATGAAAGGAAGTTGTTAGATAAATATAATTTATTTATTTGAGTTGCGCGTATAATTACGAGTCTCAGAAGGGGAGACCACGAGAGAAATGGTAACCCTTTCAACGGGAGAGTTATCCTATCAACACGAGAATCCCCCAAGACTTTTGACGACGTGCAACGAGCGTGCCGTTGCCCTCTACCCTTACCTCCTCTACCCTTCGTTCAGTAGAAGAGTTCATGACGTGATGCAGTGTCGGCATCAACAAAACACCCCTTCCGGAGTACAATGTTTGTACAGGTGCCCTCCCAGGTAACAATGATCTCCGCGCGCAGACTCCCAACGGCCACCGGCATCGGCGATTTCACGCTCCCGTGATTTTCGTAGCACCCTCCTCTACCTCCCTCTCCCCATGACGTAGCCCGGTACCTTCTTTTCTGTCCTCGTCTGCCCGTCAAGACCAACCACTGAGGCTCAGCTGGGAAATATGGGGATCACGATCATATCACATCGTGGACATTTCAAATTAACTCTTGTTATCTAAGTTGGGTGTGGGATAGAAGGCTTTTCTCGGACTCTAGGTGCCGGGTTCGATCCCTAACCAAATGAATTTAAAGGATTTTTCATTAATCAATAAAGTTTATCATCCTCTCTCACCCGACTAATCACGTTTACTAAGATATATATAAATACTACTCGTTTTAATGTATCCACATTTAACTACATTAATGAGGTAGGTATTATGAATTTAAAATTTATAGTAAATGTAACTGCATCTGCATGAACGGAGAGTGAAACGATGCCTTGCTACTCATCTGAGCTATCCATATTTGACTAAACTAATGAAGTATGAATGATAAAATTATAATTTTATATTAAAGATATTCGCATTTGCTTGAAAGTAGAGTTTAAAACAACACAGGAAAAACCCCTCCAGCATGTCTGTCCGAAATTTGAATCTTGACCGCCCCGGTATCTTAAAATCAAACTAGGTGATCATGAGGTTTAGTCAGCATGCCCGCCGGAGCGTGTCAAGTTGTTAATAATACACTACAAAATAATAAAGTGCAAAATTAGGCCTACCAATCAAAAAGTGATATTTTAAAAACCAGTGTTCTATGACATTTGTTTTGACTTCAATTTGGAATCACTTAGTTTCCTTTATATAATAACACTTCCCCTCGGCTTCGCTTTACAGTGAGGTCATTCAGACTCGTGGGGTCAAATCTAGGTAGGGTCGACAGAGTTATTAAACATTTGTAAAACGGGTTCATTCTTCTATACAACCAGTGTGTATATATATATATACGCTCTAGCTCGGTGTGTAACTTTAGGTATTAATATCCTTGATTGAGTGAGTAAAATATATGTTATGTCTGAGAAAGGACTTGTGAATCTGCAGACAATCTTAAATATGTCTGAGAAGGGACTTGTGAATCTACAAGTAATCATAAATATGCCTGATAAGGGACTTGTGAATCTACAGATAATACTAAATATGTCTGAGAAGTATTTTGTGAATCTCCAGACAATCCTAAATATATCCGAGAAGTATTTTGTGAATCTCCAGACAATCCTAAATATGTCTGAGAAGGAGCTTGTGGAACTACAGATAACTCTAATATGAGTGAGACGAAGCTTGAAGATCTATAGACAATCCTAAATATGACCGACAAGTCGTCTATCCTCTGAACCTTTAAGGGCTCTACATGTTTAGTTATGACAGCTGCTAAAAAAGATACATTGTATCATAATCAAAAGAGATGGATAAGAGGAAAGGGGGAAAATGTTTCCAGAGGGAGAATGGAAACATTGAGATTCATATACGTGAAGAAAAAAAAGAGTATGTGCTAACAAGTCCGTTGAGGGCATATTGGAAGGTGATGAACACATTATACTTCGAACACTGAGCCAAGAAGGGATGTACCCCATTGTTTTGAAAGATGTGTAACATCTCGATCATTGACCTGACTCTTGATGGAACCGTCTGGTACTCAGCAAGAACAAAACAGATGTTCGGTTATTCTTTGACAAGAAGAGGTCAGCATCGAAATGGCAAGCAAAGGCGAGGCGTTAAAATGAAATGGAAGGGAACGCAAGTGAGGCCAGTTAACAGTTCTTATAAGTTTGGGAGGGAGGGGATTAAGGGGGAGTTAAAATAAATAAAATATTGATTTAGTGGACATGTTTAGTTTAATTTTATACACATGGTAATAAAAACAGCTATGGAATATTTGCAAAGAACATAAACTGTAATTTGATAACATTTTTTCTTCAGTTAAAAAGTTTCTTAATAAATTTCATTAGGTTTTTGACAAATATTCAAATGTGTAGAAAATTAAACTAAACGTATCTACTATTCAGTCCTATTTTATTTTTGCCAAAAATTTTTTAAATAATAAACTGCAAAAAATATCGGACTTTTATGTGTCAGGCGCTACCTTTAATATTAATAATTCGCAAGATATAATGTCAGCACCAGATGTTGATGATTTTAGCTCTATAACTTAATAGAGTAGGATTAGTAGGGTGAATTTTAGGTATATATGCCAGCAATCTCTCCATAGAGGTTGGTAAATTTTGAGAGAAAACCATAAACAACCCAGCCGGCAAGTTTTATTTGTTCAAGGCGTTACTAGCACCGCTAGTGCCTGTACAACACACTTAAGGAAAGGTAATTAGTGACGTTATCACAAATAGTCATTTTGAATGTGTAGAAACATCCAGCAGCATCATGCAACACTTCACACGTACGCGATGAATGAACACAAAACACTTGCTTAAAGTGTAAGTTTATACTACCGACCGTGTGATGTTTCCACTTCAACTCATCTTTTATTCATCTTCAATAGCGTATTTATTCCCCTCAATATTTCAATAAATGTCTCAGGCCTGATTCAATACCGTCACTCAATAACAGCAACAGATTCCCGACGATGAATGGAAACCCTTCTCTTATGAACGCTTTGCCTCGTAGATGTTAGCTTATTTTGAACAAGAGGGTACAGTCGCGTAGTTGTAAAACTTGTGCACCCAGAAATAAATTCAATCGCATTTTTTGTTAATATAAAATTATTATGGTAGGAATCAAATTTTGTAAAATAAGCCTACTAACATAAATTTTTTACGTTCAACAATATTTTACTATATTATTGGTATTATTTAATAGGTGTTGATATGTTTCAAAAGTGACAGCTGCATACCACACAACGGGACGTATGACTAGGTAAAAGTATATATACTGTATAAACGCTACTTGCTGTTAGATAAGGTTAAAATTGAACGTACAAATGTATTTTCTATTAGAAAAAAAAATCACATTAGAAGATTGTGAGATCATTTTACACATTATCATCATCATAATCATCTCTATTATTATTATTATTATTATTATTATAACTACTACTGGTTATTAGAGGCGCGTGTACATAAACAGGTCTTAAGCGGGCCTACAAAATCAAACCAGCTTCTCTGGTGTTGCCAGAATGAGACTGGCGTTATCGCACTGTGTGTGATGAGTTCTAGTAGAGTAAGGAGATGAATGTATAAATGAAATAATCAAAACCTGACGTAGATGGGCACTATCCGTACAAACAGCTGAACCTTGATTGTCCAAAGTAATTGGGGCCAGGACCACCTTGGATACCAGGAAATTGTACAATAAAGACTGTATAGAAACGTTTTTTTTAAGTTCAAATGAACGATTAAGGGTCTAACTGCTGCATTATGGTCCATAAATAAGGCTGTGGAATCGCAACGCAATGTTATCTGAAACTAAGTATAGGAATTACCCGTGTTAGGTCTCGGTGAAGACTGGGAAAGAGGTACCTTAAAGAGAAAACGCACTTCAAAACATTACTCAGTTATTCTAAAAATACTAGAACTTTCGAAATGGAACCCTTCTTTGTCCTTTTCCTTCTCTTGTATTCGATGAGGGCGACTCCTGCCTGTCTAGGTAAGAAAAGGGTAGAAGAGTGTTGCAATAGTTTGTAATCTCATATCCAGAAAAGAAAAGTAATATATTATTTAATCTCGAGTATCATAACGTTTAACATTTATTAGAATTGAATTTAAAGGGCAGATAAAATCATATCATTATAATTTAAAATCAATCCCTATATCTTGTTTTCATGAGGAGTGTACTTCAGCGTGACCTTATTGCAGACTTTCCTAAAAGTCAAGGTGAAGGAATCCAGGCAGTTTCGCGTGATTGTGGAAGTAACAAGTGAATGAACTTTGCCAGGAACCGCACAAAGCACGTGCGTACATACACAACACGAAGTGCTGGTGGTATTTAACATACTCTTTAAAAAAAAACACACGTCGAAAAAAATAACACAAGAGGGAACAGAGGAGACAATAGGAAATGTGCGCCCGTCTATACATGTGCAGAAACCTAACGGTCGCGTCTAAAGAATTTAGAGAGAATACTAGTGGTGTTTTAATTAAATGTTAACGCAACTTTTAATTAAGAGTGGAAAACTCTACCACCCCGAATTTGCAGCATTACACTTTACTTTTGCGAACAATTATGATGAATTCACTCAATGGTTTTATTTGCAGGGTATCCAATAAGGTGCTTATAAGTATTTACAAACCCATATCGGTGGTCACGTGAACTTAATGTCAAGCTCAGCTAGTCTTGTTTGCCAGCGATGGGAAAATTGAGGTTTGAATCCCGTCCGGATATAGTGAGGGTGGTTTTTACTAAATGGTTTCCCAATCTCCCTCCACACAAATGAAGGTAAATTTACCTTTCTCATTCCTACACTACTAGTGTAATTAAATTACTTGGCCAAACAGTAGTAGGATGAATAGAAAAAAATAAGAAGTCCCAAACATATCAATTTTAAAGTAAATATTTCCCTCGCACCGGTGATCACGTGGTATAAGGCAACGGGCTCACAATATGTCCCGGTTACGAGGAGGTCGAGGTTTTTAATCATGGTTGGGCACATTGAGGGTGGTTTTTTTTATTAAATTTGATTTATTATTGTGGTTTTCCCATCCTCTATAAATATATTACGAATAAAAAGCTATGTATTTCAAAATAAAATAGCCCCTATAGTAATAAAATAATATACAAATGGATGTTTATGATTTATTTAATTTTGCCTGACTGCTAGGAGCAATGGTAGCATGAAAAGCATATAACTAAGAGATTAAATTATTATTATTGTATTTCCTTTCAGTGCTCTTAAATAATTGATATCCATACCTCCAAGATTTTATCAAAACTTTTTCAAGTTACTATTTAATCAATCAAAATTAATGGCTTTTGTTTTTTTTAATGTGAAATCATTTTTAACAATTGTTAGTGAGAAGAAATAGCTATAATTTTTTTATCAATCTTTAACTCCTTAATAATGAGATTAGACTGACTTTAGGGGTACTAAAATGAAACAATATTACCTCAAATTAGTCTGAGCTTTTTACCCGATCCCACACTACTCGTGAATGTGGACGAATGTTCGGGTTTCGTGTGAATGTCCGAGAAGTGTGGGAGGCACACCAATGGCGAATGTTCAGTCGTGTTTTTTATATTCGAGTGGTTTCGCTCTGGAAGTGGTTTTTGGGCACTAATCAAAGGAAGCGAATGTTTGCCAGTCGTGAGCACTTCTAAGGTTAAGTGACATTCAACAACAACAACAAATCGTTTTGAAGTCTCCATCTCTAACACGTCAGCCAGCAGCATCCCAAAGTTGTTTATTCCCTTTGCTGCAGTTTGCGTCGTGACTGAGTCTCAAATGTGTCAATAAAAGGCTTCGTTTGAAGTTAGACGCCAATTCACAGTTAAGAACTTGTAATTTGTATCTTGTATGTGTGTGACCTTATATAAAACTGAAGGTAGTTTAAAATAGTGGTTAAAATGAAACATAACTTCAAGCGCATAGTTAATTCGTAAAGGGAAATCCATGGTATGCGTCCGGTACAGCAGCATGGTTAAAAATTCGTCAATTTGGAAAATTACGCCTGGAAACGAGAATCGAACCTGAAACCTTTGACTTGGCGCGTCAATTTTCTACCACTGAGATATCGAAGACTCATGCAATGCCCAGGCCCAATGACCCTGATGTGACGAATCCTTAATAGCTCTTTAGAAGATCAGTGTGCCGGATTCAGTCAAAATAATATGGATGCACTTTTCCGCATTTGCGTGTAGTGGGTAGCCATTTTATATAAAACCTAACCTATTCAGCTCACTCACTAACTCACTCAATTGGGACTCAAGTCCCGACTTCCACGTGGACAAGACAAGAGAAGACTAACATATACTACTGGGACATGGCGATACCTTTCACCTTAATTTTGACTTGAGCCCTATTTCAAAATAAAAAATAGTTTCTATAAATAATTTGTGATTGCTGAACATCTTTAACATTTTACTATTTTATCATTGCTCTTATCTATCAAATGTGACAGATGCATATCACGTGACTTAACTTATGAATAAGTGAAAGTAGATAAAGTAACTTTTATATATGGTATCCAAGGCTTCTTTTGTGAAAAAATGGACTGAAGGGTATTCCCCCTTATTAACGGTATATATTTCACATTTTGAACCGTACTATACAAAGTATAGTTCGTACACTGCGACGTTCCCTTGCACACACCACCAGTGTTTGCAGCCAACAAGTGCCATCACTGCAGAGTACAGTTCTTTGTTGACAGTGGACTTCCCGGGCTACCACGAGACAATGAACCAATACACACACGAGTTTTGTGCAAATATTTAAACAGGAAAAAAAAGGAGGGGGGACGACGACTTCCACTCATCCACTCCGACTGCCGGCTCTGCAGTCTTGACACTGCCGCGCTCAAAAGCTCCCCACTCCGGAAGAAGTTTTGTCTGTTACCGAATAATGCAAGGCTTGCAATGAAAAATTCATAGTTAAAATACAACCCTTCACAATTATTCATACATATTAAAGTCTGACTCAAATCGATGGTATTTTATTTCGTAAAATTGGCCTAAACTTTTTACTCTAATAGACAAAATAAAAACACGTCTTTTAAGGGCTTATTTATAACAACGTTCAATTAATTGTATATTTTTAAACATAGCATGGTTCAATAAATTATAATAGACCCTATGAGAAATTTGGATTTCCCCTTTTTACCCGGCGGGAAAAATTGATGACCGGAGAACTGGGTGTTATGTTTGTTTTGTAATTAGGTATTTAAGTGAAATTATGATTTGATCATTTGATTCGGAAAGTTCTGCAAAAAAAAACTTAAGTCATAATTTATAACTATATTTGAATCGAGCAATTTAGGACTTAATGATTTCCCTACGCACGATGAATGGCACTGAGCAGATACTACATATAATATAATTTGAAATTAAAGTCATGAATCATCCATAAACCAATAAACTTTGTAAATATGAATCTGAAGTTTCGCACCCCGTCTACACTAAGAGATGACAGTCCAACCTACCTTGATGGGTTATACTATAGCCCTCTTCCATATCGCCGGCCTCGTGGTATAATGGCCAGAGCCCCTGGCTGCTGACATAGATGTCCCAGGTTCGATTCATGGCCGGTACCAGGGAATTTTCTCGAACGGGGAGTAACTCCCATGGTCATCAGGGTTAGGTTAAATAGGCTTAAGTTAGGTTAAGATATTCATTGGCTTCACCCAGTAGTATTCACTATAATCATCCACTCATCTCATAGGGATATAAAATGAAATTCGACGGAAAGGATGTACGATTAGTACATTCAGGCTTCCCATGGGCAGAGGTACATTAGTACTGCCCAATCTTTCTGCAAACCGAGTTAAAGTTTAATGTGACTCATACACGCCATTATTATTATTATTATTATCATCTTCCTATATTATAATCTACGCCCTAGCGTAATCCGTCAAGAGTGAGCTTGGTACCTTCTGAGTAAAAGAAGAGTTCGTATAAAAACTATATCTAAAACAAATAGGCCTATACTAAGTTTATAAGATTGTTGTCTCAAATGCCGAGAGTGTATGCTTAGTGTTCGAATAATCATTTCTTAGCTGGTTTCAAGTGCTAATTATTTTGGTTATCTTAGCTTATTATATCAAATTACGTTAACTATTGAATTGGAATGAAGTAAAGGGTTAGTTCAGTATATACTGCGTATAATTTTAAATTAATATGAAACTTCCACACCTACAAAAAGGCCTCTTCCTGTTTTTGTGAGACAATGTATTCAAAAATTCTTTTTTATAGTTCTTCGGCATGCGTAGATTTAGAGTGATTTCGATGGAGTGGGGTTATTTACGATCGGCAACAATGAAGGGAAACCAAAAATGCTTGGGTGTCAAATAAATTTTACCATGAAAGTAATAGTTTCCTTTCGGAGAATGGTGTTTTTATTCATCGTTTGTGACGTTGATTAAGGTGGTAGTTAGCAAGCCCTTCTCGGAAATCGTGGGCATCAATTACTGGCCACTTGGCAAGAAGAATTCACCTTGGAATAGTTTCTACTCTTCCTTGGTAACCTTTCACTTGTGAGTCAATCGATATTTCTTGGGTGGAGTGACGTGATCTATAAATAAATGGCATTACCATGCATAGCAAATTAGCAACGCATCTCACTAAATTAACGTTAATTGAGCAACCGTATACATTATAAAAACATATTATTTTCATGTAACTAACATATTTTATGAGGAAGATCTAACAATAAATCTTTATTAGTGAATTATTTTTATATTTAAATAATCAAATGTCATAATCAATCTTCATTTATTTTTAACATCGTGTCTTACAACGCGTTCTGTTTGTACACCTATGTACAAACTACAATAATATGTTAGGGATTAAGGTTTAATTTGAGATGAATTGCAGATGCATTCGCGTTGAGGGAGAGTGGGAAACCATATAGGAAAAATCACCCTCAGTGAGTCCACCGGGATCTAACCCTGATCTCTCAGTCTTCGGCAGCCTAGTCTATTGAGTGAGTAGTGTCTTAGACCATGCGGCCGCTGGAGCGGATCATAATCTTCGTAATTTATTAGTGTTAGAGGATAATTTAAACCACCGATTGGAATTAATAGTGCATTAGAAAAATTTAAAGCATCCCATTAAGCATAAAATAAAAATGCTGTAGTGTTAAAGTTATGTAATGGTAGAATTCACAGGCGATAAAACAGTATTTGTGGGAGGTGAGAGTGGGAAAACCACCATCAGTACAGTCGAACGGGACTATAACCTCGATGAGGTTGATGCCTTAGCCCGCATACCACATTTGTGGGTTTGAATATATTGATATTAAACCTTAAACAGCTTCGATTAAAATGATTTCATAAAAACAAACTAACCATCATGATTTTTTTGAGAGGGTGAGGAGGCTCAGAACTTAAAAATGTGTATTTAGGAAAAGTACCAGGATACATAAAAATAAAAAAAAACTACCTATACTAATATATTAATGTAACTAATTACAAATGATTCAAGATGCTTTATGCAGGTACGATGAAAATTAGCACTGTAGGAACACAAATTCTTATGCAGTCAGTTGGAATCAAACCAAAACTTCCCCTACCAGTGTCATACGCGCGAAACAGTATGATCGCATTTTATAGAAGACGCTTTAAAAAAATGAAAATCGATCTTAAAGACGTTGCTTACCTGTGACGTCACGGCCGGTCAAGATAGGATTTCCCATGTTAATGAATTTATGTTTTACTCTGCGAGTTTTAAGGATATAACGTTGAAACAAAAACCTTAAATTCTTAAATTATTATAAAAATAGTCCTACAGTGACACAAAATTATATTTTTCATTTTAAAGTAGTTTTTATAAATCCTCTACAACTTAGGCAATTTGTCTTGGTCACGAAAATGGCCTGTAGGAAGGAGTCTTCCCGCCAGAATGTGAATTTAAAAAAAAAGCCAAATTTAGCATAAAAAAAGGTAAAATCGATTTCAAGAAGTAAATATTAAATTGACTGTGTAAACTGGTTAGAGGAAGAAGGTAAGGGTTATCAGTAGACAGACAAGAGCCCTCTCAGGGTGAACTTCTAATTTTACCTACTCTTTATATTTTTGTGTATTGGCGTCTAAGAGTGATAGTGCTTAGATCGCTTAGGTGCGTCAAGTTATAAGATACAACCCGCTTCGCAAAATAACTTTGAAATATCCAAGTAGGCAACGCCGTTAAACTCCACTGGAAGGAATTAAAGGTTATTTTCCACACACGACGTAGAAGATTATCCTTGAGAGATTCCAACGCCCTAGCGGACAAGGTATTTCTGTCACGATACAAGTCTCGCCCTTCACGGATCTGTAAACTTCACAAGTATTTCTTCTAAGTCATAGTGAGAACCATATCACTGGTCAAGTGTGAGAACATAAGAAAAAATAAATCCTAAAGTGAATGTGATTATTTTGAAGTAGAAACGATAGCGCAAATGAGCTATTATCAAGTACCACTTGCGTTATAGGCAAAAATAATGTATTTTCTCCTGAGTAATCGCATGCTCTTTAACGACTCCCAACGCGTGTATGGCTTTAATTACTTATAATTTCATTCTTATCCATCTACACATCCCGAGGAAAAAGTTTCATAATTTATTTACATACCACAAGTGTTTACATTCATTCTCCTTATACATTTTATGATGTTAGCACCAGTATATTGACCTAATTACCAAGCACACATTTTTACTTATTATTATTACACCTTAATTTTAAGGCTGCAATGAAAGAGGAGT
This sequence comes from Timema poppense, assembly GCA_902141375.1. NCBI lineage: Eukaryota > Metazoa > Arthropoda > Insecta > Phasmatodea > Timematidae > Timema > Timema poppense. Next base: position 88,945 of record CABFOV010000204.1, read on the forward strand.
AACATATTTGACGTCATTCCATGGATTAAACTAAAATTATAAACTTTGAGAATATATGTGAAGTAGCTAAATATTTATTGATCCCCACAAAAAAAGTTAGATCTTCAACTCAAACTAATTTATGGACAGTATGAGGCGTGTAAATTTTAATTGAAATGAACACTTTCTCCTGGAAAGCGAATCATACAGCTAACCACTAATGAAAAAAAAGTGCAACTGTTTGGTATTGAGCTATGATCTCTAAGGTCATAATAAGGTATATAAGCCCATATAATAACCCTTCTAATAAATACATAAAACTAATAATTTTAGATTAGGTTTTAATATAAACTTTATTGAAGATATTCAATTATTTAATGTATTTAACAACAAACCATAGCATGTATAAACACACACTCACAGATATGCACACATGATGACTTCCGCGTGATATTTCTGGAGACAACACGCATCTCATAGTGTGTGTGTGTGTGTGTGTGTGTGTGTGTGTGTGTGTGTGTGTGTGTAGCAACACACCAGCTGGCTCAGGTATTTCACTTGTTTATGTTAAGGTCTGTATTTTGTAACGTCTAACGGTTGAAATTCAACTTGAAAACGGCTGATGTTAAAGTGACACGTCATAGCTATAAATGGTAAAGAAATTCGTCTACGAAAATTATGTATAAAAAAAAAAGATTGTTAATTTATTTTAATTTCAATACAATTTAACCAAATGGTAAAAATATAGTTAGCATCTGGAACAGATACCGGCAGCTTAGGCTAATTAAATCGTTTATTAGAACGACTGAATAATTTATGGCTCAATCCAGAAGTAATGCACTGAAGTTTTATTATCTGTCTCTAGGCGAATACCCCTTGTATGAATTCTTCTTCCTCCTTTAACTAATGTCTCGTATTGAATGTTTCATTAGCTTGTGATTGGTTTGTGATTACATTTACCTTTATTTTGAAGCCTATGATACGTCTTTAGGAGGGATGGGAAGGTGGTTGGTTGTACGATAATTAAGTTTAGTAAGTACGAGAGTAAGGCTTTCTCAATTTCACCACATTTAGCCGCTCTCTCTTATCTGAGCTTTATTTCCTAGGCTAGTATTAACAGTATTTAAAATCTTCTTCCCCTGGATCTTAATACTATTTGTGTTTATGGTGTGGGTGACCACTTTTATGTCAACGTGATATGCTAGTAAAAATAATATTCCGTTTGAGATACCGGTTTGCATATACGTACTATAATAATTACACTAATGTGCCATGGATTAGAAAAGTTGAAGTTATAGGAAATCTACCAGAACTTGCGTGGAGGAATGGTAGAAATCCTTTGGGGGAACCATCCACCTCTTTCAGTACACTAAACTGGGATTCAAACCCTGATCTCACCATCATTAAGAGTATAGTCTATTGCGATAGTGATGCCTTAAACTATTCGACCACCGAAGCAGTTCTTTGCCTTAGTTACGTCATATGTTTTCAATACAAAAACATTGAATAATTTTTAGTTATGTAAACTATTAACGAAATAGTATTACAAATTAAATAATGTTTGTTTTGGAATTCATACTACCCGAAAGTCCTTGAGTAATTATTATTTTATAGCCTATTCAAAATCCTACTGTCGTGCGTGTCTATATAATGCGAAAGATTATCTTTATGATGCACCTGAATAGCTAGGCACCCAGGCACATATCTACGTAAGGTGGTTTGCTGGACAATCAGCAAAGTAAAAGCGCATCGAATCGTCATCGCGGATATGTAAAAATGCGGTCCATTTCATAGTAGCAGTGTTTGTAAGATTAATTTATTTTATTTGTAAATGAATTACACATTTTAATATACAAATGTGTGTTTATAATTTTTTTTAGCAATTTTTGAACTCAAGATTGAATTTAAAGAAGCTAGTTGGCTCTAGAGAACAATGTTTTTATTCCAGGAGGCAAATTTAAATTTATATGTGTACATAATATATACAAATTTAAATTACCTCATATGTATATAATATGTTCTTAAAGTGTAGTCCAATTTTCATAAGAATTAACAGATATAAAGTTGGGCAATTCATGTGATATACTTCATAACTTTTGAAGATTTTATCATTACCCTATATAAACCAATACTAATAAAATAGTAAGCTGTTATCAATGATGATCGCAAAAAATAGATTTGTATTTTTGTCTAGCCTTTGGGACAAGTGGCGAGATAAAATAGCACTTAGAAAGTTCTAGTCAAATAATTAGATTAAAATCAATTCTAAAGATTGTTCTGAATCGTCCGCATCTCCCAGGACCTGTTTTAATAACTGCCTCAGGCACGGATAGTTCTGCCTATGACCTTGAAAAGGCGTCTGTTTAGTTCAGGACAGGCTGCAATGAGGTTAGCTTTGCCATAATATGTGGCTTTCTATCCTCATAACCTCACCCTATTTTTGGTCCACCTCCGTACGTTCGGCTTTTAAATGCAGTCGTTAATAACCTCCTTTTTAAAACACAATCTATCGCCAAACCAAGATAAATCTATCTGGTACCGACTTAAAATCAGAAATATCTTAGTGATTGGGGGGAGAAGAGGGGCGCACGAGTACTCTAATGTGCGTCAGCTAGCCAATCTCTCTCACTCTTTGTGGAACAGGTGGGCGGGCGGCAAACTCACGACCACAAGAGGTCATCCAGCTAGAAGGGGTCACACACGCAACCACTTGTCACTCCATGGACCTGTACACACACACATACACGCGCGCGTGCAGGGCAAGTACACCTAGTGACGTCATTATTCAAAGACTTTCAATACTCTCGACTACAATGCATTCATTACTCTTGTATGCTCGAGGACTCCTCCCGGCGAATAATATCGCTTTTCCTTACACATAAATCTTGCAACAGGCTAAGGTGCGATAGGTTAATTTTTTCCCCCCATCCAGACATTCCACCTCCCCCTCTTTTAGAATGGCGAGAATGACTTAGTAATTGCTGCAAGGATAATGATCATTAGACCTAGGTTCGATCCCATTCTTTAACCTTATTTATTTATTCGCTATAAGACTTGTAATTAACGTGTGCCCAGCTACCCACTTTGGTGGACGCATGGTCTAAGGCGTCACTCTCAATAGACTGGACTGCCAATGACGGAGAGACTGGTGTTCGAATCTTGGTTGGGTGTAATGAGGGTAGTTTTCTTAAATGTTTTCGCCAATTCGGGTACATTTCCCTTTAATTTAATCTTCCTCGTCCCTAACACGTTGGCCCAATTAGTACTGTGTAACCCGAAGGGGTAATAAAATGCGGTGCTGAAATAATAAATAAATATTGCCTATCAATGTTATTTTAATAAACTTATCAATACAGTTAGAATAGTCAATAATCTTACTTAAATCTCGGCTGGTTGGATAGTAGTTTTCTTATCCTCTCTTTATGTTAATATAAATATATAGGCCTACATGTTATCAAAATTATCTTCATCACCCTTATTACTTATAACAAGTCGGTAGCATGCCTTATTTTCTATTAATTCGCGGTTGTTTTAACTGCAAGTGCTCTTAATGCGTTCGCTTACCCCTCGCCCCCCTCCCCATCTCCACTACAAAACAAAGCGTCCAATTCATCACGGGTGCCCCTCACCCCCTCTTAAAAAACCTACGTTGCCAAGTCATAATTAACTAATTTAAAATCCAATATTTTCGAGAATAATTGATCATTAGGGAGAAGGGCAGGGTACCTACCGCGCCGACCAAGATCAGATGCGTGACTTCTTGAAATTTATCGTTCATTGTTCCACCTACAAAGCCTGTCTGTCACCAGCCACGTGGGAAGTACGAGAGAAACAAATAATAGAAAGGGACACACTATCACTAGCCCCTCCTTGCACCCCTTCTTAGTCCCCTACCAAACACCCTTAAAAATCACCCACATAATGCCTCGTTTAAATTTTGACTACTGTGACCTTACAACACGTTAGCAATAAAAATATATGTTTTTCTCCTCTGAGTCGTAAAGAAGGCGAGCTAATATAAAAGAAAGAATAAAAGAATAGTACTAGACAGGCGTAGTTTTTGTACTAAGGCGTTTTATTTTTAGAACATTCCCGAACAGGGCGCCATATTTAGTCAACCTATCCGCGTATCGTACACAACCTTGACTCAAAACTCTTCAGGAAGTATTTCATTATGAAATGTTGTTCTTTGATTCATGGCCTGGGTACAGTTATAAAGTTTGATGTGTTGGTTTCGACGGAGTAAAAATGAGACAAGTCACTTTTGTGGCTGTAGAAATAACCAACGACATTTCCCCAACAAAACTTTATGGCCCTAATATATAACTTTTTTTAAAAAGTTATTTTTAGTTTGGTAGAAATTCAATGGACACAACTTGGTGGGAATGTAGGGAGGCGAGTTAAGGCCAGTGTTTTTTTTTCTGTTTTTATAACAAAATATATTTTTGGTGAAAATATATAAAATATTACTCCAGTACAAACAGTGTGTTTGGTTTTATTAACATGGTAATTTCAACAGTTGGGGATCTGTCATGAGAATAGCGACATTATAACTATGATAACTTTTTAAACGAAGAGAAAAAATTGTCAATAAATTACAGGACACCACTATTTAGGGCACCATGTGAAGACAATCTCCATGCTTCTACTGGAGAAAGGTTTGATTTATTTTGACGAAAAAAAAATGTTTTGATATAAAAAATACTGTCCTTAACGCTCGTTCCCTGCACTCCCTCCCACCTTACCCCGTGGGCTAGTAGCCATTTATTACCTTTTGTGTAAACTATGGAATCCACCCACAAATAGTGATAACTCTCTTAGGCACCTTCCTTTTTCATCGAACCAAGCTCATTTGAATTTGTATTTGATCTCTATAACCGCACTGAGACGAATATTGACCACCTTGTTTCTAAACCACCAGTTCCCCCCCCCCCTTACCCCTCCCCCCTAATGGTTTGTGTTCTATGATTAGATAAGATAATCTACAATAAGCATTACAAAGATTAAATAAGAAAATATACTACAACCCCTCACCCAATCAAATCCGATACACATACAAATTCTTAATCAACTACTAGATAACCGCAATGGTGATCAAATGGTATAAGGTGTCAGTATCGCAAGTAGTTAGGGTGACCGGGTAGTACAGAGCTGCTATTGGCTGGATTTGGTCACGTGACCACGCCTCCTGCTCTCTGATTGGCTGTTGGTTTTCCCCTCCCCTTCCCCCCACCCCGCTGGATTTGGTCACGTGACCACGCCTCCTCGCTCTCTGATTGGCGCCGTTTCGAATCATCCCTTCAGGCATCCTTGTCGAGTAAACAGTCTGGTAGCGCTCCATTCTGACCTTGAGGTCTATATTTGTGAGGTGAGAAATTCGTAAACAAGCTTGTGGGCGTCCTTGACGAGTAAACATCGTTGTAGACCGTTGGGCAAGCAGCATGAACCTTTCACTACGGCGATCGGCGATAGAGTGTGGTAATCGGAGCATCTGCCTTGATCCCCCTCCCTCCTCCCCTGCCTAGCAACTCTGACATGTTGATTCTTGCTGATTAATTATTAATTATTGTTAATTAATTAATTGGTAGGATANATAAGTTCAAGTGAGTGTATAGCGCACATTCAGTTCAAGACGCCGCCAATGGAACAACAGTTCTTTTGCGTGGTGGGAGGTCGCGAGGAATTAACAATTATGCTAATGAGCTGAATGTGTTGAGAATGCGGCCTCCACTGTGCGCTAATATAAAAGCTCTGGAAATTTATAGCATGGAATGAAGATAGATGGCCGGCGAAATTAATCTTGGGTGTCCGTGGGAAAGTGAATACATTTCCATTCACACTTTTTAGGGGATTGTTTTAGGGGGGAAGGGGGGTGAAAATGGGGGGAGGAGAGACGTGTTATATTAATGTAGTTTTTTTACCTTTTTATTGCCAACTTAAATGTGTGTAGAGATCGATTTTTCCGTACCTCTTACACCTGTGATAATGTGTACGAAAAAGGCAACAGTCTCGTCTAGTCTTATTAATTTGTTAGTAATTGAAAGGTCAGCGTTTGAATCTAGTCCAGGTGAAAATACTCGCAGATCTATTCGGCTTACAATGTAAATCGTTATCTAATTTTCACTATGGCACAATTATTTTTTATAATTTGTATTGTAATGGTGGGTCCATCTTATCGAATCAGAATCAGTTTATAGTAAATTAATGTAGTATAATTAATTTAGTTACCGCCCACTGAGTTGGGTAATCTCGTCTTTGGTTGAAAGAATTTAAATACATGCTTTTTAATTATTACATACTGGACTGTACCGATCCGATATGGTCCGAACCAAGGCGGGACAAGCTTAACAGGTTGGGGTTTGATTCTGATACGATGTATGTTTATAATTTGTTATATCTTGTCAGAATATATGTAAATATTATATATATATGTGTTACATCATATATATGTGTGTGTTACATCATATATATATAATGTGTTACATATTGTCTGAATCGATCTCCACCCCGCCTATAAAGCTTGAAGCCATATCATTTGGATTGGACCAGACGTGTGTGCATGTGTGTATACATATATTTTAATATAACCATAGTACTCATCAGAGCTGTGATTGGATCTATAACAATTTAATTTAACTTGTTCAACAAATTTTCGAGCTCACTAATGTAAAAAATATTCCCATGTTTACCTAAATTAGTTTTTATAGTCTAATGTTATTTATCTCAAACTAACAAATAAGCATGGCCTTCCTTTTTTATGATGATATGGCCCAATTTTATACATACATATATATAATGTGTATACAAACCTTTTGTAACCCAAAACTACACGAAAAGAATAGGCTAATGATATTTAAAAAAATGTGATAAAACCACATCATGAAACATTGCACTCCTGCGGTTTCACCCAACTATATATATGATTAAAAAAAAAAGAAGGAAAAATTACACCATTTTAAAGCTAAGGTAACCAAATTGTATATAGTGAAAATATAGCCTGAGGTTAAGTCGGCGCGCCGCATGACACCCAACAAAATATTCATGAATAATAAAACTCTCCGTCTAGTGGTCGCTCGAAGGAAGTGACAGCGAAAGCCCTTCTCCCCCACCCCTCCTGAGTCCCTGCTCTCCCTCCCCCAGGCATTGTTTACAGGCTCAAAGGGGAATGGAGAGGGGGGGGTTCCCCCCTTGTGACACGAGGTCTTGGGAAGAAATAAAAACCCACCTAGAGCTACTATAGTTTCAACAGCACTGTTGCTGCCTAATATTGTGAGCAATAGACTACACTTGATATCATCTCTGAAGAATCTGCATGGTTATTATAGGGAAACAGTGTTGTCATTCACTATTTTTGTGAAGTCACCCCTCCTCCGGTACAATACACATTTTGCAACGGTGGCTCATCTATGTTGCCATTGGCTCACTTTTACCTCATTACACTCCCTCCCGACATAGCTGGAAGCGAAGAGATTTGGCAACAGTTAACCGAGAGAAAGCGAAGATAAAAATTTATCTCCATTATACCTGCAGTTTCCTCAACGGTGATAATGAGTATAGCTAGCGGTCGACAAACGTTGCTTTATGAGTCCACCCACCCGGAGCATTTAGATGCGTTTGTTGCGAACGTTCACAAATCCCCGCTTTGATTGATAAATGGTTGGCTATTTTCTAAATATAGCTCACGCCAAAATGGAGTGGAAAGATATCAACAGGTCCCTTATATGATGAAAAAAACCATACATTTTAATTTTTATAACTAAAACAAATTATTTATAGGTGAAATTAACTTATTTTTAAAGACGTTTCACGTGAAATGTTGTCCTGAGATTAAGTTAATTTGGAAATACACTAATATTCTGATACGCAAGCATTTTTTAAAAAAAACAACATTTTTTGTTGCTAAAAATTGATAACATTTTACTTTTTTATTATTATTTAATAGATATTGAAGAACATCTTTAAAAAGTGACAGTTATCGTAGAACACATAACTTGTATGTTAGAATAATTATGAAAATTGAGTTAAAAACTTTTTCATTGTCAAATAAGTTCAGCCCTATCAAAATTTGACTGTAGATTTATGCTTCCTCAAAATTATAATGTATAATATATAAATTGATTTTTTTAAGAGTGCCACAACAAAAAATTATAAGGCAATTGGGGAGTGTGTTAGTGGTTGTCAAGTTTGAGGGCTGCCATTCCCCTGAGAAATACCGCAATGTGAGGATATGTCCTCCCTACAATTCGGCGGTGCCCTTAATGTGTTTATTTGTTCTTTCGAAACTAGCATTATGGGATACTAATGTGGTGATAAAGTTGAATGATCAGCTCGCAGACGATTAAATGTCGAAAATAAAGTCGGTGGCTTAGTTCGATCCAAACTAACATCAGATCAGTAATGATGGTCACACGGTCCTAAAGCGTCCGGTTCACTGTAATGTCAGCATTGGAGAGGTTGAGGTTAGAATCACGTCTGAGTATACTGAGGTTGGTTAACTTAAATGGTTTCCTACTTTCTCTCCTCTTGAAGGTGACGGTACATTTCCTCTAAATTATACCTTACTCATCCCTACCCCACTATCGTAATTGCAGTGGGTATAATTTGAATGAGCAGTAATAGAATACTGTCATACAGTAAAACCGCCAAATCGTTGTCGCGTTGTTGTTTTTAGTCTTTTATTACGTAGACTTTCGATGGGATCAGTATTGGTTACTCACGAGTTTTTAATTTTTAATGATGACTATTCTTGTATTTAGGGTAGATGGCAATAGTCTAAAGCCCGAATCTTTTTGAATGGCGTACCACCCCAACAATATCTATACTTTGGAGTATCACCAAGATAATGCTGAATATTTACTATTTCGGTAGATTTTTAATGATGCCCAAGATTACACAGGCCGTCTGAGCTTGAATACATGTTGTTACCCTCCCAACCAATGCTTAAATCTGTTTGTATTTTGACTAGACTCAGTACAAATATATTTATAAGATATGATGAGGCCCTATAATTTTTTTCGACTTTAGCTTTCTTGTTTTGTTTGGCTTCTCACGGCGTACCACCGGGAATAGTTGTACGTACCACAGTTTGAGAACCACTTTACTAGAAGACCCGGGTTATATTCAATCATCTTGTTCAGAAAATGCACATTAAATAACATTTAATAAAATGGGGAGGCAAAAGTTAGTTTTGAGATAGTTCATAAAACCGAGCTCGACCGAGCAGCCGCCGCTGTTAGCGATTACAGTGCCAACATTTGCGGATAGAGGGTGTCATGTGGTCAGCACAACGAGACCTACGGCCGTTTATGATATAGTTCATTCAAATTTTTTCTAAACAACAAACACTTCATTTTAAAGATCTGAAAAGATACGAAAAAAGAGTGCAGTTTACAATCCCTTTATTACTGTAATAGTCGAAATGATATTTTAAGTAATGGGTACCGTCAAGATATGATTAAGAATAGTTTTAATGGAAGCAGTTGGGGTCTGAACCACACGCAACTAAGGAGTCATTTATAATACCTACTTCCAAGTAGCGGTTAAGTGCTCGTTAACTGGTCCAGTTTATTAGGCAAACTTGACGCCCTGTTGAAGTACAAGTGATTAATCATCAAGTGATTTATTACAACTAAAGGTTTAAACACTAGTTTGTGGGCCACATTTGAAACAGAAAAAGTGTCTTGCCCTCGGGATGCATCCGATAGTATGGTAATTTTTATACTCTTTTATACAGCGAAAGTATTGCAATTGTGAAGATTTTCGACCTCTATATTAATATGTAGACCTATACCTTTTAGTCAATGATATAATATTATTATAATATTATAAGTGTTATTTTATAGGTGTTGACAATATATATCAAAAGTGACACCTGAAGATCCCATGAATTGACGTATGAATACGTGAAAGTAGATCAAGTAGCTTTTCCTAGCTGTCAAATATGTCCATTATTAAGAAAATTGGGGTGTACCATTGTTATCAACGACTTAATCTAACATTAATAAATCACATGTGTTGTGCAACCCCCTGTGCATTCGGCCGAGATTCTAACCTCGCCCTCTCACGTCAATGGGAATCAAATCTATTTTGAGTCTGATGCCTTATACAACGTGACCACCAGTGTGAGTGTGCGCGCGTGTGTGTGTGGGTGTGTGTGGGAGGATAGTGAACGAGTTATAAAATAATATAATAATTTTATGTTTATGCTTATTGTTGTTATTATTATTATTTTTAATCTATTTTTTAAAGATTATGGTTCTCTACATAAAATTCATGTGATTTATATACGCATCCATATTTACTTGCTTCAATGGGAAGGTGGATTAAAGCGTCAAACTCGTATTGTCAGGTTCACCGGTGACAAGGAGGGTCGGTGTTTGAATATGAGCAGGATATTCTGAGGTATTTAAAAAAATAGATACTTTCCCAACCTAAATAAACGCATATTGAGGCATATTTTTCTCTAGAGCTATAACTTTCTCACCCCAATCCTAGTAATGTAAATAGCCCGGATGAATGGTTGGGTGCGTAGCACCAAAAAACGTAACATATTTGAGAATATTAGTCTTGGGTAGAATACAGAACAGTGGGCTTTTGTACTAAAGTGTGATAAAAGATAGCTAATTTAACCATGAATCAGACAAACTATTTTTGATTTATTTCCCTAACCAGACGTTTAAAAATCCAAACATGCCATATTTTACTTAATAAAAGCAGGTGACGTGATTGCAGATGGGGTCTATAATTGTGGCTGGGCTAAACATTCAAGTTGTTAATAGTAGCCAGTGTCCTAATTGAAACCGGGACATAGGTACTCTGATACATTTTCATGGGCCTCACACTAGGCAATTTTCTTAGTAATTTCCACACCCTACTTCGTGGAAAAGTCATGGCACTCAAACCTTTCGTTTTTATTTTTTCAATCTAAATTTAACTCCCCCCCCCCCCCC
>CABFOV010000204.1:110728-149789 GCA_902141375.1 Timema poppense
TGATTTTTGTAAAATTTGAATTTTTTTGAATGGCTCTAAAATGATTTTGTCCGAAATTTGTAAAGGGACACTATTTTTCATGATAAATAATAATATATATTTAGTTTTCTAAAATAAGTTAATCCAAGGATAGTTTACTCACGACAAATTATAGACAGAATTTTTTTAAAGTGACTATGAGTATTGAGCTCAAAGTGGTATCAGTCAATAGCTTTTCACGATAACCGAGAACATGTTATTATTTTTACAAATAAAAAATTATTTTAGATTAGTTAAAAATAATTTAACATGTGTCATTTGTTAAAATTATTAGGATAATATGTTGGTTTTTATGAGACAAACTTACTTAAGGTATTTTAATGAAAGCCTTTTTTTGAAAATTTTCTTCCAAGCTTTAATACACAATATGAGAAAGGTTGTGCGATTGTGTCGTAGGCCTACCATTTATTTACGCAGTCAATCCTGTATAGACTCAATAGTTTGTAGCAAATACATATAAAATTATAAATAATAATAATAATAATAATAATTATTATTATTATACTATAGTGCGTTCAAAAAGCCTCTAATAATATGATAAATTAGAGTGTAGTCTACACCCAACATTTTGTATGCGGTTGAAACAAAGTGCATTTAAATAGCTAAGCCTTATTAGCGTGCAATGTCAATGGTTCATGAATAAGCAACCTCTTTTTCTTAGTCAATGAAGTATTAGATAGGGTGAACGGACATTTTCATTAGTAAAATATTAACTATAGACTACTTTTAAATCATCACAAGTTTGATTAATGTTGAAAACTGAAACCCTTCCTCCCAAGTAAAAAATAGGTTACACACATCTTGGTATCAGTGGGATTATATTAAAAATTTAGAGATGAGAGGCTCGATTCCTCGAATAATGTGGTATTTGAAATTCGTAAAATTCTAAAAAAAAAGTATCTCTAATACAGTTCTGAAGACCATGACTTCAAATAACAATTTTAGCCAACAATGGTCAAAGTAATTATCGTATAGGTGTAAGAATAACAAAATTATAATAATTTACAAAAAAAAAGTGTTCTCTTTGTTGTTTAAATTACATAATAATCATGATAAACAAAATAGAATTTATCAGTGGAATCAAGCTTCAAACAACTTTTTTTTAAATTGCATTTGAAATATTTTCACTTTAACTAAAACTATACGATTTAAATATTCGAGGATTAGAATTTGGATCGATATTTGAAAGAAAATTTATATTTTGGATTCGACTCACCTGTAGATAAAATAGTATATCTATGTCTTTTATAAAATAGGCTAAACAATTTTTTATGAGATATAATTTTATACTTTTAATTTATTTGAAAGCTTATTTTTAGAATATTTTTTTATACCCAGTTCCACTAACCATTCGGACCATACGCAGAGATATATTAATTTCGTTAATGTGTTAAGCCTGAGAAAAGGTATTATTTAGAGGAAATGTATCAAAATCTGCGTCTAGGAAGTGTAGTAAACTAATTAGGAAAAACAATTTTCAGCACATTTGCTAAAATTCAAACAGTGACCTCCTTAAAACCGACAAACGAAAATAATGAGCTTTACATTTAGACTACGTGGTCAAATAGTTTGGGTCCTTAAGTTTATTATTACTATTTATATCTAATATAATGTTATTACCTAATCGCTCTAAGAGATAAAGATAAATTAAGTGAAAGTGCACCATTATTGGCCTAAATAGGGGAAGAAAAGATACACGATTGAAAACATATTCCTAGTAACCCGGGCTGGGATTAGAACTACCACCTCCCGAATCAGAGGCAAGCCCTTTAACGCTGAGCTCACTCTGCTGGTCGAAAACTTAGTTTAATATTTTTGTAAACTCACCAATAGTTTGAGCCTTTCATCTAATGCGTCAGATCAGTGGGCGTGAATTTAGGTCGGCAGCTCAAAATAACTTTTATTTTTGTTTTGTTCTGTCGCTATATTTTCTTGAAAGAACTGAAAAGGAACAAAATTTTATGTAAACATTTTATTCAAAAGTAAAGGGAAATGAAGCTCTTTGGAAAGTTACCAACTCCCAATTTCAAATGCAAACAATCGTTATCCAACCAATCACTTAGATACCGAAATCTGAATCTCTTTAAAAAGTATTATGTTTAATAAAGAATGAGTATCAAAAATATAAGAATAATATTGTAAACATAAGAAGCCAAATTTTAAGTTAAACAATCCTAAATCGTTACTATATTTACATTTCGATATAAATAACCACAGATCAACTATCTCTACCAATATCTCAAAAATAAGCTACTCTTACACGTGTTGTTATGTAATTGCCACATCGTTATTCGTGTGCATGAGATTGTATATTAGATCTTCGGGTAGGTTTAAAAAAAAAGAAAGAATTAAACATGATTACGTTGGTAAAATTACAAATGGACAAAACTTTGAACTTCGCTTTGCACGCCAATCGCTTCAGCAATTGAGCCACGCTTTTCAATAATCACTCATTAATATTTTTCTTAGCACCGTGTCTAACTACCCGTTTGGGCTATACGCTTTGTACTAAATATGCTAATGGTTTTAAGTAGAGGACTATATTTATAGGAAATGTACCCGTATTTGCGAGAAGGAAGAGTGGATAGCCATATTTGGAAAAAGCACCCTCAGTACACCTGACAGATTTAAATCTTGATCTCCCAGTCATCAGCAGTCTAGTTTACTGAAAGTGTGGCCCCTCAGACAATGTGGTCACCGAAGTGGGTATTTTTTATTATTCTTAAACCTTTCACTTTATAAAAAATATTGTTTCATACAATGTTGATTTTTAATGTTGCTCTTACCAGACTGAAACAATGATCTTCAATAACTCTAATTTATCAACACAATATAAATTTAAATTACTTTATTTTTCCTTCCCCCCTAACCCCCCCAACCATCGTTATTTCAATTAAAACTGTCCAAATAAACCTCTTCTATCTAATGGTAAACCTAGACTAATTAAATAAAAGGTTCTAAAGGAGACGAAGTGTTATCCCACCTCGAGTTTTCTCACAGTTCATGGGACACGTCCTTTTCGCCTAAATGAAAAAGGGTTTCAAAACTACACACACACACATTTTTCTATTTCTATTTTTTTTTTGTGTGCGTGTCCTTGCTTATGAGGTAAGGAAGGAACCCTGAGAAAGGAAGGCGAAGGAAAATAAAGGCCCTCCCTTTCCCCACTTGTTTGTCCATCACGATGATTATGATGAGGAACAGGGGTCAGAAGGGAGGCGGATTGACGGCTAGGTTAGCCTCAGTAGCCGCGACCTTAAGGAGGACCGATACCCGGCATGACCAAGGGTGAATACGGTGGAGATACACACACACACACACACACACACACACACACACACACACACACACACACACACACTCACCCCCCCCTTCCTTATTCATCCGCTTTATGACGGTGCTCAGACAATATTCTACGCCTGTCCAAGGTATTCGCGCTTCAGGTACAGCTGGTGTCACGAGTTTTACTTTACCAGCAATAGCTCGCCCACAAACTTTGTGATTCAAAACCTTACATTAATTCAGACCCACACATACACACACACACAAAAACACACACACACACATATATATATAAATCTAAAAAAAAAGTATCTCGAATACAATTGACTTTAAAAACACTTTTATGAAATCGATAAAAGAAATTATATATACATGTGTATTTTAGAGAGTAAACACAATCACACACAAAAAAGTGAGGTGGGACAAAATTGTGTTAATATAATAAATAATATAATAATAAAATAATAAAATAATATAATAAAAGCTTTCTATATTGTTAATGACGTAATGAACATGAAAAACAAAATAGCATGCTCCTAAACAAATCTTTTAAAAAAATTAAATCTTAGATATATTACCTTTAAATAAAATTGTACACATTTAAAGATTTGAGGATTCGAATTTAAATTTGATTTGGACTAGAGAGTTATAGGATATTACCCATCTCTAATATATATGAAAATATATAATAATTTTATATAAATATGTATATATATAACACTTATATACAAACAATTCAACCAGCTACGAATAGTTAAATAATTATTTTTTTAAAAACCTTTAGAAATATTAAGTGAGCTGCTCGTTTATACGTTCAAAGCTACTGGATTCAGTTTTGCAGTTTCGTACACATTCATTTAAAATCATAGTCCAACAACCTGGCTATGTTAGAATAATATTTAGCACCGCGTCTTACTACCCGTTCGGATTATACGCTTTAAGTACTAATTACTCTAATGGATTAGGAATTGGGAAGGTTGAATTAGAGGAAGTGAACCCGCATTCGCGTGGAGGGAGAGTGGAAAACCATTTAGGAAAAACCACCCCCAGTTCACCCGACCGAGATTCGAACCTCGATCTCCCCGTCCTCAGCGGTCGAGTTCAACACGACAAGCGCGTTAGCCAACTACGCCACCGAGGCGGGTCTATGTTAGAAGTTTAATGTATTTTCTATTTATGTTTGATGACCGCTAATATTATTCGACTTGAAAGTACAGAATCGCACTAGTTAATATTATAAAATCGTACTCGTCCCTGGATTGTGTGGTATGGGGGTTTGACCACAGGTTTGAGG
Source organism: Timema poppense (assembly GCA_902141375.1). Lineage (NCBI taxonomy): Eukaryota > Metazoa > Arthropoda > Insecta > Phasmatodea > Timematidae > Timema > Timema poppense. Next base: position 115,344 of record CABFOV010000204.1, read on the forward strand.
GATTTTGTATTACTACGTTATATTACCCTAAGTGTCCTGTGCTACAGTATCCCCATGGCTAGGTATATACCTAAATGTTGACTGTCAGAAGTCAGCCGTGAGCTGTCAGTAAGCACCAAAGAAACCACGGGGTTACTGTAAGTTAAGTTAGTTTAGTCATGGATTGAAAAAGGTTTTTTATTTCACCTTGCAGAAAAAAAATATATATATATATTTTCCAACCGAGTCTTAATAACCATCCGGGCTAGCTAAACTTGTACTTATATTACTAGAGTAAGGATGAATACAGTAAGAGTTCAGAGGAAATGCACCATAATTTGCATTTACATATAGGGGAAAACCGGTTAGGAAAAAAAGCTACCATCAGTATACACAGGCTGCGGCCAGGATTCTATCCCCTACCTCCCTGTCACCGATAAACCGGACTAGACGATCTTTACGTTTAGTCTGTAGGTCTACCAATACGGGTGGTTGTGTTAAAAATAAAATAAACCATTTCTCTTGGAGATTTCATAGTTAGTAAAGTTATCATGAATGAGTGATCGATCATAAGCGATGTCTGGAACTGACTTTTAAATATTCCTTGGATTGTCACTTGAGAGTCGAGGACAAGTAACGGACATACATGCCCTCAACCTGATCCGCAGGTTATACAAGAATGATATTCCAAGATTAGAGTAACTCGAGACATACATGGTCTGGTGGCGTCATCTACAGACAATCTACTGATCTAGCAAACACGAAAACCATAATAAACAGCTCTACTTGAGATTAGCTACATTAATTGTAAGCCTACTAACAAACATTCAACGACTAACACATTAGTTTTACTAAACACATACTTTCTTCGACTAACAAACATTATATTTAATATCCACAAACTTTTCATGACTAACAAATATTAGTTGTATTACCCACAAACCTTCCTAGAATAACACACAGTAGTTGTACTATTCACAAATTTTCCACGACTAACTAACATTAGTTTTACTAAACACATACTTTCTTCGACTAACAAACATTATATGTAATATCCACAAACTTTTCATGACTAACAAATATTAGTTGTATTACCCACAAACCTTCCTAGACTAACACACAGTAGTTGTACTATTCACAAATTTTCCACGACTAACTAACATTAGTTTTACTACACACAAACTTGCCTCGACTAACCTCATTGTTTCCTGCTGAGCCAAATTAGCTTAAATGTTCTGAATTTTTTCCTTGGGACTTTTGCTCTAAACAGTACAAGCACACTCATACGGTTTATGACGGGTTGTAAAAAACGGATTGTATAACCATAAATAAAACTACCTCTCGTTCATATAGCTATGAATCCTCAGCGTAAGCCTACATGCAATTAAATTGTACATTTACCTAATTTTATCTATTATAATATACTGTAGTGGTAGTTTTTTCCTTCAGATTATTAGAATTTCACTATTGTTTATTAATTTTTTTAAACTGTACAAAAGTACTGAAACATATAGACCCACTTAACCTCGGGAAAGTGAATTAAAATTTTAAACATCACATTACATAATTTTTGTTAAGTTAAAAAAAATAATTGGTTTTGCATCAAAAATATAGTTCGCCTCTTTGTATTATTATTTCCTCCTCAAAATATCAATTTGATTTCAGTCAACGCCTTCCAGACATCCTCATTGGTGGCATATCTTTTATGTCGGCGCTGTACTTTGAAAGGCCGGCGGGACTTTGCAGAGGCCGGCACCAAAGTATACCCCCCTTCCCCCACCCTACTGAAGCTATATAGAGGCCGCTAGCCACCCTGAGGGGTAATTCACAGCGAATATTCCATGTGCTGGTGTCTTTTGTGGACGACACACGGACTTCAATTTCCATGCTCCCGGGGAGCTCACGTCGCTAATTTTCATCAATACTAAAAATCTCCTTCAATACAAATGCAGTTTCCCCCCTTCTTTTACCACCTAAGCAGCCTCATATATAATTAGCACATTTAGGAAAGACTTCAAACTAATTTAGAGACTTTGATAATGTTTATTAAATATATTTTCGAAATATGTTTATTTTTGTATCCTTAAAAAAATGACTAATTTAACTATGAGAACTTATTTTATATATGTAGAAAATAGTTGATTAACTTTTTAGGTCGTACTATTTAGTGCCAGTGCTGATCAATGACGATATAAATTATAAGAAACTAATAAAAACAATGAGGAGGGATTATTTTAAAGGAAATGCATTAAAATTCGCCTAAGGAAAGATGAAAAATTACACTAAAAGCTTATGGTGGTTGGTGTCAAAGATAGAATTTGGTGATTTAAATTCAAATGTATTTACGGTGTAAATTGTGTTAACCATACCACTCATATGAATCTACAGGCTATTTTAAATAATAATAAACTTCTGGACTTCATAAGTTCAGCCTATAAAATAAACTTAAACCAAATGTTATGGTTACCTACACTAAAAGTAAATTTTAATGACAATTTTTGATAATTCAATTTTTATATTATTCTAGTTTAGCGCCCTAGTGTACCAGTGCATATTAAATTCTTATATTTACATGGAAACACCTTTTATTATACTAGACTATTCGTTAAATAATAAAACTAACGTATATATCCTAAAAGCGACTTCAATAAATTAACAGAGTACATTTGAAGCACTAGAACTATTTTTTTTTTAAACTTCTTAACTTAGACTGTAAGAAACTCAAAATCATGTGGTAAAAAATAGAATTTTAATTTTCTCTGCGATTTTAATAAAAATAATTAAGTTACGTATTTAGAAACGTGAGGTTGACAAAAAAATAATTAAAAGACAAAATATTTCCAGTTTTGAGCTTATGTAACCTAAGTTATACTTTTTAAATTTTAAACGCCAATACATTTATACTATTTCCTATGATAGCAACAAATGACACTCAAGTTTTTTTCTTATTTAACACCGCGTCTTACTACCCGTTTGGGTTATACGCTAGTACTAAAGTTAATCACGTTATCATTCAAACTTGAATTTTTCTTAGGCTTGTGAAATACCACTAGAAGTGATATTCAATACTTGCATACATAAAGGAGTTCGTGATTAAGTAAGAGAAAAATGTTTATCCTTATATAATAATCAATAGAAAATGTGTAATATGACAAACAGTGCCGAAAATATACTTCATTCACGGTAGGAGTTTACCTCTGAAAGGTCTTTTTTCCTACCAATATCTTACTATATAATAGATTTCTGGTAAGGAAAAAAGGCCTTTAAGAGGTAAACTCCTACCGTGAACGAACTTTAACTCTTGTAAATTCTAGCAAAACTATCAAAATATTTATAGTAGTGCGTAATAACACTAAAGGTAATATTGATCTTGCATATAACATTTACATGTACAGTCCTTAACAAAATAAACAAGGCTATAATGTAATCACATTAATATGTAGCTTGATGAGTACATAAAACACCTTGTTCAGGGGTCACAATCTGAGGTATTAGTCTTGCAACAGATTGTATTGCCGATGATGGTTAGGGAAACTTCGAAATTCGGACGGGTAAACTTGGGGTGCTTTTCAACATGAGATTTCACATTATTTTTCCCAGCCTCTCACCACGCAATTATTTCCTTTAAAAAATGTATAATTCCTATCCCTTAAATTAATAAATTGATAGTCATGGTGTCAAACGTAATAATAAAAAATAAAGACCAAAATAATTCAACAAAAAACTAAATTAGATGTACTCTTAATCAAAATGACCAAGCTATATTCAGACCATAGAGATATCTATTTTTTTTGTGACCGAAAAATCATTTGAGTAATTGTTTTCATTTGCAATTTATTTCAAATGTACGTGTGTACCAAAATGTACCCATTTAGAAGCGCCTTTTGTTTTCTGAAATGATCAGGGTTACATTTATATTATAAGAATGATGCTCTTAGGTGTTTTATACAATTTAGTTTTAGCATCAAACTTGCTTGATATCAAGTGATAAGGAATGTCGCATGGTCAAAATTTTATTTAAGCTATAGACTCTGTAAATAATTAATTATCTATTTTTAGTTCTTATTACCAAACTTTATTTGGAAAATATACTGATTAAAATTACTATAATCAAACCCGACCTTTTACTAATGCAATTTTTTAATTTTTTTTTTGCTAATATCGCTAATGCCAATAGACTAGTTTTATGCCTCGATGTGATCCTCATCCACGGAACTATTAAGATACAACAAACAGGGGTCATGGATCAGGGTTAGCACATTCGGACAGGGTGAAATTCACGGTCGGCCACGATCAACAGCTGTTTTAAATTCAAGTCGTGAGGCAGAGGTGAGTCGAGTCGTGTGTATTATGAACATGTTTATTCCAGTTTTACGGCCTTTTAAAATCAAACTTTATGGGCGACTCCACCCCGCCTACGCCACCCGGTATTCCAGCCCTCTTCTTCAATCCTTCAGGATGTGGATTAATTCGAATGAGACTAATTTCAACGTGACCCGCACCGTTAGGCACGCGGACTAAGACGTCAGTCTCGTTTGGTCTGGATTAACTGTCACGGGGAGGATAAGGTTCAAATACTGGTCGGATGGACTGTTTTTTGTCCTTAGATGTTTTCACTCCAGCCTTCAACACAAACATGGGTATATTTTCTCTAAAGACTACCTTCCTGATCTCTTATCTCTTAAGTTTAAATATACAAATAACCCGGACGGGTAGTAAGCTATGGAGTAAGTATTTCCCGTCGTCATCGTGGTTAGCAGGGGCTCACGTCCACCTCAATAATCTGATTAAATGGGGCAATATTTGTACCGTAAAAGAAACAATAAGTTGTTTTATTCGGAAAATAGAAAATAAATGTTTGAAACAATGCATAAATGATTAAAGCAAAATTTTTAAAGCTTTCATAAAATTAATTTGACTATCATATAATTAGTATTAATTAGATGATAGAAATGCACTTTTTTTATTTCTAATTTGAAGTGAAAATGGATTCGTACCGCAATCTCTCAGACGTTTCACGCTGAGTCTAACTAATATTGGAGGTTGATTTTTTTTTTTAACTGGAGAAGGAAGGGAGCTGTGTCGATAGTGCAGTTTACTGAACCTTTCGCTTCCTAAATGTCTTCTTTCAACCTTCCTTTCCCTAATTTTCGTTGAGCTGATAACAGTGAAGCTATAACACTGTAACAGCTTGAAGAAAGGTAATAATTTGTTACATTATTGCTTGGTTTTCAATTCTAAGGCTGCGATTAAAAGGGATTTGGACCTACTAAATATTTCCTGAGGAAAGCAAACTGGTTAACTACGTCGTTTTTTGTAATGAGGATTTTAAAAAGTGTATTCACTTATTGATAAAATCATTATTCGCAAAAGTGATGTGAAAATATCAGCATTGTATGTGTTTCATTGTGAGTAGCCAAGTTTAAATTTTCAAAAGAGCCACCTGGTTTAAAACAAAGTTATCCGTATTTTTTAGATACTCGATCAACTGTGCTTCGATACAGATGTGAAAACCGAGGATGTCGGCTTTTACATGGCCTCTTATATTTATGAGGCGGTTAAACCTCAATTATTGTTTCATTGTTTACTACAATTCCCGAAGAGGTAAGCGATGGAAAACCACAAAGTACGGGTATCAAACCACGTTCTCTTGGGAGTAAAATCGAGTTTACTAACAACTATACAATGTAGGGCCCTTTCAACTCTAAGACGTGCTTTGAATTACTCTAGTGTATTTTTTCAAGCAATAATTCTAAATATTTATTAACATAAAATCATTCGACATCGAGTTCATGATTGTAACCTTCTTTCTTAATGCGCGGCAGAAAGGAGCGCGAGTAATTTTACAGTTTTTATAGCATTACATATTTTTGGCCAAAATAAATCAAATATTTCTCAAGTAGCAATATAGAGTTTAGTTTTCTGCACATTCTAGTATCAATAAATCTTGAATATCTTTCGAGGGTGTCCTGGAATTACGTCAAAACTTTTTAAATAAAGAGAAAAAGTGTTGACAAAATTCCAGGACACCCTTGACAAATATTGTTGATATTAATATGTGCAGAAAACTAAACTCTATATGGTTACTGGAGAAATATTTTATTTATTTTAGCCATAAAAATGTAATGCTATAAAAACTATAAAATTACTCGCGCTCCCTTAAGCGGATTGTGTTTAACGTGACTTCTGCGAGGAGGCTTGGCCTTGATTTCGATCAATAAATATTTGTTTAGACAGTTAACAAGTTAAAAAATAGCTATTATACTACTCGATTAACGAACAGTTAAAAGTTTTGTAATATAAAAACAAGGTCCCATCAATGATAAGGATCACGCAATGGATTTTAGTGATACACTCATTTGATTAACTATAACGTGTGAATAATTAGTTTATAAAAACAGTATAAGTCTTTTATTTATTTTTTATTGTGATTATCATTTGGTAAGTATTATGTCCAGACATTAAACTATACGGGTTCTCGGATGAATATCAAAGTAACCGCCACACTACATAATTACGATCATGTTTACATTTATTAATACTTTTTCGATACTAAATTAATTTAATTAACTCATAGTGTTGCGCTAAATTATGTTTTAAAGTAATTTAATCGACGCATTGCTCATTAAATACTTTTTTTTTCCTTTGATTTTATTTTAATATAATTTTGTCATTTTTGGTTGTCATGTTGAAAATCTTTCTTTCTATAATTTAAAGGGTTTTTAAGGTCTGACTGAGAAAGACAAAATTTTAAATTTAGCTTTTCAAATAATAATACAAAAATAATAAATTTTTTTTACTATCAACTAAAACGTTTTTGATCTTACCTGGGGTCCGTCGTGCCGGTTGTCCCAACTCCTAAGTTAGAAAACACTTTGAGGCCGGGATTCAAACCGAGGTCACAATAATATATATTTTAAGGCTTTCTACCAAGGCCTTTTTTAATATATGTGTGTATGTTTCAAACTTGAAACACAGGGATTAAAAAAATAAATGAGTTATATATAAAAAAATAAATATCTGTCATCAAACGCTCAATAATGATATTTTTTTGAAATTTTATATTTCACATCGAAATTTATGAACACTTGAAACTGGTAGTCGCTGATTAGGTTCGAGTATGTAACACTGTCTAACACACACATTCCATTTGCTGTGCGCACTTGCGTTTAAAACACACTCACGTTAACTATCACTTTTAGTTTACACCCAATTAAAAAACAAATAGTTGGTTGTGATCATGTTCCGGAAGGTGGAATACAAGTCCATCCAATTGACCCCCAATATATTGGCGTCAGTTTGTTGTTAGATATCAGCCGAGTATAAACAGCAGAGGAAGTAATCTGGTTGAACAGCTTATCAGATTTGTTGATGTTGTTGATAAGGTTGTGAAAACACGCTTAGTCGAGAAGACTGGCGTGTTGCGGACACCTGTGTGTCAAACTGGTGAGACCTTGCAACGAACTGTACCGGGTATTCTCGCACGGCCACCTTGTCTTGCCCCCTCTATCAAACCCCCTCTCCCTTCCTCAAGAACCTTAAACTCAGTCGCGGCCCCTCTGCCCCAAGTCCTCTTACGTCCGCCTTCCCCTGCCTCGGTCAACTCTGCCATCTACCGGCGCAACCCACACCTTCACAGATGTGTGAGGTGGTTTTTTTAATACTATATTTTTGCTCTTTTCTTTTACCTCCCCTCACATATACGCATGATTCCCCCTCCATAATGTCATACCCACCCCCCCTTTATGAGTTCCCCTCTCTTTTTTTCTCTTCATAATGCGCGTCACTTCTCTTTGATTGTGATTCCCCTTACTTTTCCGCCCCTTCGTGAGATCGATCGCTTTTACACCTATCATACATACAGCTACTGATAAAAGAAGAAAAACTTTTATTTTTAGACACTGTCGTTTATGTTTAGTGTTTCTGTACGGAAAACACGTCAAAGTTGGTATTTCCCGTATCTAAGAAGACTTGAATGGTCAACCATACGACAAATGTGCCCTGGTTTGAATCCGGGTGATGCTAGTGAGGAAATGTATGATTTTGTGTATGGGTTCATCCTTACTATTTAATTATTACATTTAAAACAGATTAATGGCCGAAAGGTTCGAGGTGCTGACCACATGACACCCTCTATCCACGGAAGTTGGCACTTTCATCTCGAACAGGTGGTGGTCCGGTTGGTATGGCTGGATTGCGGACTGACTCCATGGAGTTTTTTTTAAGCGCAAGGACTCGATGTATAAGATTACGCGTAGGCGTGGATGTTAACGACATAAGGTAGGAGGGAGGGAGGTGTATTTGAAGAAGCGAACCCTAAGAACAACACCTAGTGCACCCGGCCGAGATTTGAACCTTGACTACCCCATCATCGTCAGTTCAGTCTATTAAGGTTGGATGGAAGGAAAGAAGCGAACCCTAAGAACAACACCTAGTGCACCCGGCCGAGATTTGAACCTTGACTACCCCATCATCGACAGTTCAGTCTATTAAGGTTGGATGGAAGGGGATGCGAGGAAAAGTGAGGTTTTTTTTTTTCAATTTTCATGGCAAAACATGTTTTTAGCCAAGATAAATAAAATATTGCACCAGTACGAACAGAGTGTTTAATTTCCTTCATAGGGTGACCTCAAAATTTATTGGATATCTGTCAAGGGTGTCTTGGAATTTAATGGCAACTCTTTTTCTTTATTTAAAAAAATTCTCATCTAATGCCACTATGCTCATGACACATATTCAGGAACTGTTGATATCAAGATGTGAAGATAATTATATATCTATATATATATATTTAGCACCGCGTCTTACTATCCGTTCGGGTTATACGCTTTAAGTACTAATTACACCAATGGATTAGGAATTGGTAAGGTTGAATTAGAGGAAGTAAACCCGCATTGGCGTGGAGGGAGAGTGGAAAACCATTTAGGAAAAACCACCCCCAGTTCACCCGACCGAGATTCGAACTTTGATCTCCCCGTCCTCAGCAGTCGAGCTCAACACTACAAGCGCGTTAGCCAACTACGCCACCGAGGCGGGTGTGAAGAGAATTGAACTTTATGTTTGTACTGGAGTAATATTTTATTTATTTGAGTAAAAAAAAAGTTTTGCTATAAAAACTGCAAAAAAACTGGCCTTTTCTCATGTCCCCTTCTATCCCAACTTAAAATCCTGGCGCATAAGATCTTATCACCGATGCGGGTAATCTTCTTTATTTAGCAAAAATATATAAGTTTTCCACTATTTCCTTCGACTGACAGACATGTTTTTAAGACCGGTGGAATTAGGAGTGCCACTCTTTATGCTGGATTCACACATGAAGCTACGCTACGCTATGCAAGCGAAATCGCGAACCGGGTGATTTTTTAATCTCACTTGCGCTACGTTTTGTGCTGCGCATGCGCACAACGGACATACCCACAAAAGCCATGTTGTCTTGAAGACTTCAAACACACTACTAAACCTTCCAAAGTATCAAGTAATACAGCTCACTGTGTGAAACACACGAGAAAAAGTCGCACAACATTGCTTTATGTGTGAATCCAGCATTTCTATCTTACCTTGGAGGTTGTTTCAACCCTCAAACATACTTTTGTTTAGGGTAGATTTATTAAAACGTATATATAATTCCTTCTCCAGGCGTATTCGGGTGACAGTGATAATTTAATTTAATTTGCCAATAACCAGTATTGGATGTTTTATGAATTATGTTTTTAGTTAAACAGCTGCAACATAACTTTTTAGTTGGACATTTATCGTGGTTGTTTTATCTATAAACTAAAACTTATTTTTCATGTACCGTAATCATTAGTCAACCCGCATTGCTACTTATTTGTGTGAATATATTATTGCGATCTCAGGTTCACAGTGAGCAAACTTTTATAATGAATGTTACTTATTACGTGTGAATGTAGGATGTAATTATTTATAAATAAAAACAACATAAACCTTTTCGATTCAAGCTTCATTCTGGTTGTACTTATGTAGACATTATTTATAAACGAATAATAATTAATCTTCAGCAAGCCAACTCACAGTGCAAAAAAATTATAAAATCTGGGCTTAAGAATTTGCTTAAAAGCATTACTCAATTACTGCCTAAGTAAGATTAAGGTGGGATGGAAGGGAACATTAAAAATAAATATATATATATATATATACATATTTAGAATGCTTCAGAAGATATATTTAGGTTTTTTTTCAGCAGTTAACAACTAGAAGGTTATTTTGATGTGATATGTATCCATCCAGAGCTGAGTATGCACTCAGACTTTCGACTGGTTAGTGGTGCCTACACCATCTGGTAAAATGCCATGGAGTGGGGGTGGGTTTCAAGAAGTTTGCACTCTGCTATCTCCCACACACAATTTTTATGAGTGAGTATGAAAGAGCTCACTAATTTTTCCGGGAAAGGTATTTTCACATAATTTCCAAGGTTCGATTTACACGCCATAAACAACATGGGATCAACGGCTTTATTTCCCCTCCGAAGGAAGTTTTTATACGAATTTTTATCGCTCAATATAAATCCGTCGAACTCAGCTGGGTTTGAACCCATGAAGATCGGGTACCGAGGTGAGCACTTTACCTCAAGACCACCGAGGTCGACTGCTTTTAACTATTTGTAGAAAAGATTTTGAAATTTGTGATCCTGGTTTCTTTTTGTCTGCTCCCGCCAAATGATATTATTTTATAATGTTGATCTTAAAAAGATGACAGAATTTTTGTGAATACTTCTATTTAAAAATTATACTGAAAGCTGGAGTCAACAAAAGAGTCTAGATTAACTTGATTTCATATTAAAAATAAGTAAATTAATGTATTTTGTGGGAGTGGAGGAAAAAATAAATGAAAATATCAATATAGACTCGGATGCTATTATAATAATTATTATTAGCACCGTGTCTTACAGGCCGTTCGGGTTATACGTACTTACGCTATTGTGTAATGGTGGTGTGATTGTGAGATGAAATGAAGGACCTACAGTTTAACGTGGGATCCGAACCACAGTGGACGCCTGGCATTCCACATATGCCATTATAAAGATTCCATTGCTAAATATGGCTTTATGAGAGAGTTTTATCACTAATTAATTTCCAATGACTATATTTATGAAATCATTGTTGAACCTGATTAAACATTACCAAATGTTCTTTTCTAAGGCCTACTTTTCTGAGCTGTAGAAATAATCATGAGGTCGCTTCACTTAGAAATTGTGGCACTATTAAATCTTCAGTTGCCGGGTAAAAGTAGAAGGTTCATGGCACCTACGTTGTTCGCAATTTGCTCCATATTTATTCAGTTTCTTTTTAATGATGAATGAGCACTTGCAATTACTTCCTTCTTATCTCTCAACTCCACAAATGTGTAGATGGAATTATGTTGACATAAGGTTTTAGGCACGGATAAATTGAACAGCTCTGTATTTTGGGATAGGTGCAAATATTACTTTTAAGAGCGTCATCGGGTGACCTGGCGGTCTAGGGGTAAGGTGTCAGACTTCTATGCTGGCGGCCGGGGTTCGATCCTCGGTCCCGGCATAGATCTATCTGATTACCAAACCCTTCCTTCACCTCTGACAAGACATCTTGTGAATGTGGGGAATGCCAGGCCTCCACCGTGGTTCGGATTCCACGTTAAACTGTAGGTCCTTCATTTCATCTCACAATCACCCTACCATTACACATTAGCGTAAGNTTTAGCAGCTGTCACTTCTGATAGCCAAAATTTAGGTATATACCTAAATGTTGACTGTCAGAAGTCAGCTGTGAACTGTCAGTCAGCACCAAAGAAGCCATGGGGTTACTGTATTAAAGTCATGTGTGTAAAGAACGCAAGCTAAAAATAAAAATTATTATTTTTCTTAAATTAAAGACAAATAGGTAAATCTACGTTTCGCTGAGTATTTTACGAAATCTCTTTAATTCTCACGACATTAGAGCCATGTGACGGAGACTAGTTGTGTTAATTGGGATTTTACAACCTCATTAGGCCAACTTTAAGATATCACGTATTTTCATAAGACAGTAAAGTTTTGTGGGAACTTATTTTAAAAGGTTTTTATCTTGAGATATTTTGTTTCAAACCATGCATTTGTATAAGCCTAGTAATTTTCAAGGTTTGTCTTTATTGCAACACATCTGACTACACGTCTGAGCGTTACGCATTTAAATCACATTGATAGGTAAGGTAGAGTTTAAATAAAATGTACCTGCATTTACGTGAAGAGTTTAAATTACATTGATAGGTAAGGTAGAGTTTAAATAAAATGTACCTGCATTTACGTGAAGAGCTTAAAAAAATTGTTTAGGGAAAATAATCCTTATTTCACCCGGCTGGGACTCAAACTACGATCTCACTGTCAGCAGTAAACCAAACCTGATGAGCTTGTTTGTTTTTAAGATGTTTGCTGTCTGACGAAAAATAATAGATATGAAGGCTCAAGAAAGTATAAATACAGTACTGTGGCTTTGTTTTTAAGTTTAATAACTATATTTTCAGGTATTTTTTTAAATGAAAATTTGCTATTGTAATGTATTTTCTAAGCATGAACTATTTCATTATATGACCAAGGTAATTAATTATTTTTTTTAGTAGACACTTTTAAACATTAGTAATTCTATTATTTACTCTCTAATAGAGATTTTATCCCATTCTTGTAAATTATTTTTAATATCTCGTTAGTTCAAAATATCACATTATATTTTATAATTCCAAATATAAATATTGGGAAAATTTGACTTTAACGATGTTGAAAATATGTCTTGGGAAAAGTGTCAAACTAAATGTTGATACACAAAAGTAAGAATTACTGAGTTCTAGTTAATAAATGATTAAATTTCAATATAGTTGTGGGTCAAATTTTAATATAATGTTAATTATTTTAAATCTATTTTCTTTATTTTTTAACGGTGACCTGGCGGTCTAGGGGTAAGGTGTCAAACTTCTGTGCTGGCGGCCGGGGTTCAATCCTCGGTCACGGCAAAGATTTATCTGATTACCAAACCCTTCCTTCACCTCTGATCTTGTGAATGTGGGGAATGCCAGGCCTCCACCGTGGTTCGGATTCATGGTTCGGATTCCACGTTAAACTGTAGGTCCTTCATCTCATCTCACAATCACCCTACCATTACACATTAGCGTAAGTGCGTAAAACCCGAACGGGTAGTAAGACGCGATGCTAATAATAATAATAATAATAATTTATTTTTAATGCAATTTTCCCAACGTGGGGGCCGCAACCCCAATCGGGGTCGTGGAATGTTTCGAATGGGGCTGCAATGTCCATTGAGGTTATAGCTTTATGTTAACTTTTTAAAGTAATTATAATTATTATAGGAAGGCGTAAAATTCACGATGAAATGTAAGAGGCTAAAATGATCAAAAGTGCTATGTTATTGTTTAGGTTAGTATTGGTCACTCGACTCTTGACAGTTGCAGCAGTCTCGTGTTTGGGCGAGTGACGTTGCTAGCAGAACTTCTAGAATACCCACTGGGCTTGTTTATTCTCTTTTTATACATCTTAATTACATTCGTATAGTCATTATATAATTAATTTATAATATCTTAATCAAGCACGTGGGCTTAATATCATGCTCGTTTTGTTGGTCGGTGATGAGGTCAGGATTCAAATACTGACCGAGGGCACTGGGAATAGTTTTTCCTAAATGGCATTCCACTTCCATCTCCACGCAAATAAAGGTACTGTACATTTTCTTTAAATTCCACCCACCCCACAGTTGTAATATAAATTAGGATATCCCAGATGGGTAGTAAGCTTCAGAGAACATAATAATTTAAAAACTAGGATAACAATTGTAAGTTACTAAGGTGTCATGATAGTCTCAAAGACAAAAATTGGGGTCAACATCTGCAAAAGGCTGGAAATAACTATTTTAACAGTTTTATGTGTAGTGTAGCACTTATAATAGAAGACTATTTAAAAAAACTCGGAATATTAAACATAGCTCAGTAGTTCACAATATTTCTACATCTACCTTAAAAAAAAAAGACAATTGAAATCTTGTTAATGTTTGTAAGCACTTGGCGTTGAAAAAATGCCAAGAAAGAAGCCTCAGATTGTCAGATGATAACGTCTTAGGTATAAATAATGTTAATTGCAAGTTTGTTTTCAATACGTAGACGTAACATTGATTTATTTTTTGTTGCCAATTTCAAACACTTTTCTTTTCCTCAGAATGTTAGTATTACTAATTTTTTTTTACTCAAACGCTGACCTCGGTGGTCTTGGGGTAGTATGATCGCCTCAGGCTCTCATAGCCGTATGTTCTTACCCAGATGAGGTTGGTGGATTTGCTTTGATCGATAAAAATCCGTTGCACAACTTCCTTCGGAGAAGTAAAGCCATAGGTTTTTTTTAGAATCGTGTAGCTGTTCAGGTTAAACACATGTGGCATGTAAAAGAACTCTGGATTGTATGTGAAAATACCTTTGCTAGCCAAATTAGTAGGATATTTCGCTCTAGTGCTTAGAAATGATTGTGTTCTGTTTAATCAGTCGGCTCAGAAAGTGTACGTTAATTAACTCAAAATAATAATCTAATCTAACCTCCATACTGACAAGTGTAGACTATCTTGATGTTTTTAAATTCTCATCTACAAAATTTAAGTTTAAAAAAAAGTAATGCAGTAAAGCAACAAACAAAATATTGTTGTTCTCACAAATATTGTAGGCTCATAAAGTTTTGTAAAAAACCAATATAGTCAAAAATCATAGAAACCTTTCAAACAGCCCCATCATAGCAATATAATTCTACTTTTATCAATAAAAACATAGAAAGAATAAAGTACGAATATTTTAACAAATTACATTGATAAACATTTATTAACTGTTTTTTTGTGGCACAATCATAATTCCACATATCAAAAAATATAATTTAAGAAAATACTTAAAATAAATTAATTGCTACCGTAAACAATTATTTTCAAGTAATTGGAGATGCTCTTAGTGTAAATATTCTTAGCGTATTTAGGGGAGATAGGTTTTTGTAATGTCTATTAAAGAATTGTAAAAGTAATATGTTAAATCTTAAACATTACCAATTAAGTACTGTAATCCATAAAATATTGAAAAGTGCACCGTTCTATTTGAAATTTTATTTAAAAAAAATTACCGATGGAATCAGCAGCCCTAAAATATAGTATAGCTTTAAATTGAAACATCGATTTCAAAGTAATGTCGCAGTTAAAGTGTTTCGAGTATGTAAATTTTTCAAGTAAGTGATGTATGTCAATTTTATGGAAGTAGCAATTAGTGTCCACACAAACGAACAAGCAATCTATTGGGGAAGACAACGCACATGCGCTGTGGAAACTCCTAGACTTACACTGATTGGTCAAAATCACTCAGCCAAGTTTCAAGTAATTGTCATAAATTATTATTTATTTTTTTTTATGAATGAAGGGGCGTTGTGTGGCTTGAATATATTACGACTTAAAAATATGGGTGAGGGGCTAAAAGGGGAAAAAAACCTTTTATGATTAAGATGCAGCTGTTGTGATATAGAGTTATAGTATGGAAATATATGTTTAGATAATATTTCATGTATTTGTATAGTTTATTTCTTAAAATAGGTATACTAAGAAAGCATTTTTATATGTATTTATTTTGTAGTTAAAAAGTGTGATATGTTCATTATAAACTGAAATGTATTATTTTAAATGAAAGATGAATTTTAATTTTATTCATATCGAAACGAATATAAATAGACTAATCTTATTGTTATTTCTTAATTGTGTTTTTTTTAAACGGATATTATTGGTGCAAGTGTCTTCACATTCGAATACACTACAGATAAACTATTTTGATATACGTCGTTAGAAAAATTAAATGGTCTATGATTACTATCAATCAGTAATTACTTTTTAGTTTATTGAATATTATTATAAGAAAAATGTAACTGTATTTAGCTAAGTATATCAAAAGCCAACACTTAGTTTATTCAATGCCTGCCCACTGCTTTAATTTTTTTTATCTTTTCTTCAGAATAGTTCTGGTTCAATTCTTTGAATTATCTCCCTCATTCCTTCCTTTTTGGGTTTTAGTAACTTTCATTTCCACACTAGAGGTGAGAATAAAGACTTTGTCATTTCGAGGTTGATTTTCTGATGATATATTTTTCTAAATAGTGTCTCGATCTCCCACCAAGCAGATGTGGCTACACGTCCTCTAAATGCTACCTTCCTAGTCGTTACCCAATGAGTGTAAATATACAAAAAAATCTGGACGGATAGTAAGACTTAGAGCACAATAAAAGCTTTAGTATTTGTCAATGAAAGAACAAGTTTTGCCATTTGACTTTTTATTAATTTTTCTTAATCTATTTTTTTTACACTCCGTACAACTTGCCATTTAGGCAATACGTATCTATTAACTATGATAATGAGGTAGAGATGAGGATGGTGGTCCTATAATTTTAAGGGAAATGTAACTGAATTTTAGTTTAATAACAATGAGAAACCATTGTGGAAAATCCATTCTAAATACACGTGGCTGGGATTCAAACCAAGACCTCCCCGTCACTGGCAAACCAGACTATACCCTAAGTTTCTTAGGATACCCGTTTTGGAAAATCACAAACTTTTTTTTGCAGCCGATATGATAAAACCTTACTATATATTATTATCATCGTTATTTTAAATGTAATGCTCATCTATCAATGATTAATCTATCTATGATTATCTATCAAACGTGACATCTACAAATCACTGGACCTGACGTATTATTACGTGAAAGTAGATCTAGTAGCTTTTCTAGATCTGCCTCGATGGCATAGCTGGCTAACGCACTAGTTTCGTGTTGAGCTTGACTGCCGAGGATGCGGAGATCAAGGTTCGAATCTCGATCGGGTGAACTGAGTTTTTTCCTAAATGGGTTTCCACTCTTCCTCCACGCAAATGCGGGTTCACTTCCTCTAAATTCAACTTTCCCGATTCCTACTCCATTAGCGTAATTAGTAGTTAAGCATATAGCCCGAACGGGTAATAAGACGTGGTGGTAAATAAAGCTTTTCTAGCTGTCAAACAATAAACGGGCTTCCTAAGAAAATCAAGATATAAATGAGCTTGACGTTTAGATTGTGTGCCCACCAGCGTGGTTATTAATCTAGTAGATTACATTTTTATTCATTGGGAGTTCATAACCATAACTATTATAAACCAGTCAACAAAGTGGATTCGAGCGACTCATCAGACTCATCAAAACTTGAAATAGACTTTTAAGGAGTGTATCGCCGTTCATGTAGCTAGTTCCTGGTTTCAACGACCGTTCTTGGCGTGTTGCCAAGAGTACTCCATGACCTGATGGGACTGTACTTCTAAACTGTCCCCTTCCACTAATAATTATACCTGCCTTCAGTGAAACTATCCTTTACTGTGGACTTTGTAGCAAAATATGTAAAGATGGCCAAATGGATAATAAGTGGGAGGGGACAGTTTAATGTAGTCGTTTGTACTTCTGGCTTTGAACTGGTAGATCGGCTAGGTGCAATGAAGGCGTGTTTTATTACTTTCTCGCGACCTAATGTAAAAAGGATTAAAAAATTAAAAAATTAAACTTGAGTTGTTGATCGATGTTGACGTTTCATGGTCCCCTGAGCACGAAAGAGCTGTTTTCGCGATGCCGTCTGTCTGTCTGTCCATCACTTATCCCACAGCGTAACTAATTTTACCGATAGGGTTAAAACTTGATATATAGGGCTTTTATAAGATGCCTCAGAGGTATTGTTGGAATTATCCATCCAACCCTAAAATTAAGGGTGGTTTACTTAAGGTCGAAAAGAGAGAAAACAAAAATTAATATTCTTGAAATCTATTCTAACGAGTTTGATTATAATCCGTATCTAGGCAGTGTATAGCATGAAGAACAATATAGCAGATCTAATTTTTCCAACCTGCTTTGGTGACTGCATGGTCTAAGGCGCCATTCTCGTAGTAGACTAGACTGCCGATGACGGGGAGATTGGGGTTCGAATTCCGGTCGGGTGTACTGAGGGTGGGGCTTCATAAATGGTTTACTACTCTCCTTCCATGCAAATGCGGGTACCCTTAATCTAAATGCAACCTTCTTCATCCTTGACTCATTAGCGTAATTACACCCTGATTTTGGTTGGAAGAACAGTAGAGAAAATTCAAACATATTTATTTGCGGCCAACATTGTTAACATTTTACAATATTATTTGTTGTATTTTATAGTTAATGATAATATCTATCAAAAATGACAGCTACAAATAGCATGACTTGATGTATGAATATATTAAAAATGTTTTAGTAACTTTAGTAAGTAGCTTCTACTGTTCTTCCTACCAAAATCATACTATAGTAAATATATACGTAGCCTATAGTCTGAAGAGGTAGTAAGACGCGGTGGTACAAATATTTGTATATTATATAGCCATGCAAGTTGTTGAAATCTTCTTGCAAAGTTGCAGTACTGTTAAGGATACAAACTTTCAAATCAAATCAAATTTTATCAATATTTTCTGAGTTATAGGTAATTTTTTTAATAGTGCTTTGAGAATTAGGAAGTTTTTTAGCACCACGTATACATTTGGGATATACGCCTGTGCACTAATTACGATTATGTGCAAAGGATGTGGAATGCTAAATTTAGGGGAGGTGTATACCCGCATTTGTATGCAGGAAGAGTGGAAAACTATTTATGAAAAACCACAATCAGTACCGACCGAGATTAAAACCCCAATTTCCCCAGCATCGGCAGTTTGTCTATTGTGTGACACTTTAGACCATGTGACCACCTAAATGGGTATGGAATAGTTAAAACCATCAATAGTACACTTGCAATATAACCTATTGATTTAAAGATGTATTCTCATCTATCGAAACGTGGGAAAGGTGTCAATCTCCTCTTGTAGGGTTAGTAAGTGACTGGGGGTAGGCGGGTGTTTGAGATTCGAATCCTGGCTGGGTGTGCCGAGTTCTTTTTATTAAGTGGTCTCTCAATTTCTCTCTTTATTGTAAACATGCAAAGAGCTTGGGGGAAGAGGTACATTTAAAAATCGGTTCACCCTCTCTACCTCCCGCGCCTCAAAAGTTGATCACGAAAACTGAAGAGGATATGTCCGGACATCGACACCAATCTTTCTCGGCGTAGGACAATGCTGGGAGGGTCCTCCAAAGAGGCCTTAGGGCGTCAATCGTGGTCGCGCGGGGTCGATTGTTATCGTGCGAGCGGTTAGATCGGGGCTGTAACTGCAATGTGGTATTAAATTCAGTCTTACAGGGAGAGTATAACATGGGGAGGAGGTATTCGCTGAGCTCAACCACTTTGTGTCAATCTACATAAGTATTCACACGATTAGTAAGCGCACAGATGGCGACATGCATTATTTGTTGTTATTTCAGGCACATACACACTTGGGATCTGATAAAGGGGGACACTAAACCATAATTAATACATTGGAGGGTAAATCAAATCAGCTTCAAACAATCAAGCTAGATTCAACTAAGTAAATGCTAAGATACAGTCCAATTTTTATAAGAAAAACCTTTAAAAAATATATATTCTTTGTCGCCAAAATTGATAACATTTTACATTTTTTAAATAAATAATATGCCATAATATTTTCTATTGAAAGTGACAGCTGCAGATAACATGAATGTACGCATGAATACGTGAAAGTAGATCTAATAAATTTCTGTCAAATAAGGCTCTTCCAATGAAAATTGGACTGTAATTCTACCGTGTACATTATGAAATAAGATTATTAAGAATAGGCTAATTACTATCTTTCCGTATTACTTATAGATTTAACATGACCAATGAACTTAAATTTAGAGCACGGAAACAAATTTTTATACAGATTTAAATGAAAATTTTACATACATTCTTTTTGCATCGTGTCTAAGCACTCATCCGGGCTAACCGCATTTAATTACATAAATTACACTACTAAGGTAGGAATGAAATATTAGAGTTTAAAAATGCACTTGCATTTGCGTAGAAGGATGGTGGGGAAGAATTGAGGACAAGACACCTTAAGTGCATCCGACTAAGATTCGGACACCTTCCCCTTTTCATTGGCAAACCAGTCTAGACGATCTTGAAGTTTAGTCCACGTACCCACCGATGTAGTTTTGAATTTAGCTGGATGTTATAGCTTTTAAGTTATAATCACCAAAGAAGGACAATTTAAAGTATTTAAAATAAATACATATTCACTAACATTGACAGAATTCCCTAGCTTTCCAAATTTTTTATAGTATGTTAAAAGTGACAGTTCCAAAAAAACAATGTATTAGCAGAAAGCAACTGTATTAAATGTAAGAACAAGTGTTTCCTATTCTAATCTGGGTATAGGCAACAAGAAATACGTTGGGATATCACATTCGTACGTGTTTTTATTGCAGTTCTCTCTGCAGCTGCCTCAAAGGATCATTGCCATTCGATGATAAAACGGTGGGGTGGGCAAGGGGGGGAATTAAAAAAAATCAATTTGTATTGAGTATCATTCTAGCACAAAACATCAAGCCAACTCTATCGCCTTAAGCGAGGAATCATCATCCCGTATTGGCAACGATGAATGCCTTTTCCAATAACGCATCCGTTTTTAAGATGGCAGTCGGAGCGTGATTGGATTGCACCAGATCCGTGAATGTTTTCGATCAGTATCTTTATTTCTTTTTTTTTCCGCTTGGGGTGTTTCACGAGGTCCTTCGAACACTTTGGCGAACCACAACGGACGTAAGATTAAGATCCTGACGGTCGATAACAACTGTCTCTTTACATTTTATTTTCCAGATACGAGTTTTCTAGTAGTGTTAGGTAAGCAAACTTTAAACAAAATGTTCTCACAAAGAAT
The DNA here is from genome assembly GCA_902141375.1 of Timema poppense. Classification (NCBI taxonomy): domain Eukaryota; kingdom Metazoa; phylum Arthropoda; class Insecta; order Phasmatodea; family Timematidae; genus Timema; species Timema poppense. The sequence goes on from CABFOV010000204.1 coordinate 136,160, forward strand.
TTTTATGGAAACGAAAAAAATATACAACTTATTTTTTATTGATCCTTGTATTTCTACCCATCTGGTCTATTCTTATATTATCACTAATGGGAAAGGGGTGGTAAAGGTATAAATAGGAAAAAATGTACTCAAATTAGCGTGGAATGGGAGTGAAAAACTACTAACTCATCAAGTAAAACAATTTTCTTACACCTTAATGGGGTACTAGAACCCTGACCTAGTCATTGGCAAACCAGATCAGACGATACTGACGTCTTAGTCTACGTGTCTACAAGTGCATGTACCACTTCAAAAATTAAAACTATAACATGTAGAAATATTATTTTTAATGATACGTTCAAAAACACTTTAATCTAATTAATAAGGTAGTGAGGGTATCTTAAAGAAAATACACCAGCATGATCGTGTTAGCAAGATATACACAGAGTGAACTGTAACATGTGAGACTCACTTCAACGGTGGACAGGAGACATAAAAACAATGAAAAAAACACACCTTTAAACATGTCTCATTTTACTTTATTTCCAAGTCGTAGTAATGTTTTTTACTCCAGTGGCGCTGTTTAATATGATAGGAAGTGCTCAAAATGGTCACCTTCGGCCTGAATGCAAGCATTGCAGTGAACTTTATTTTTGAAAAAGTGTGGTATTCTGCAACACGATGACTCCAGGTTTGTATTCAGGCTGAAGGTGCCATCTTGAGTGCTTATTATAATGTTTCTGGAGTACAAACATGACTATAACTTGGAAATATGGTGAAAGAGGACAAGGGTTTATATTAACAATTTTCGTAGTTTTTTGTGTCTTCTGTCCACCGCTGAATTAAATCCCACATGTTACAGTATATACTGTGTATATATATGTTTCATATATATATGAACCACAGCATTAAAATAAAAAAAAGGAACAAAAAACAAAATAATTTGCGTTTTTAAACTTTGATTAATACTGCTCAGTGGGCTACGAAAAAATTGTCATACACTTCCTTTCTTGTCAATTAAGAACGAAAAACAGTTCAATCAAGTTTAATAAGAAATGTTTCTAGATAAAAAAAAGGGATATAAAAATACTATCTCAAGTATAATTGGCAACTTTATATAACGTATGTCAGTTAAGTAAGGTTTTTACTTACTTGAAGCTTCATTAGCACACTAATTAATTCACTTATGAAAGAAGAAAAGGAACACTGTTTGAAAGAGAGAAACGTCTAAAAGTGCAACAGATTTATCGGCTGTTTATTTTATTTACTTTTCTGATTTGAAGGCAACCATCCTAGTGTGTTCTGGACCTATAGTCTAATTTTCGTAAGAAAGTTTTCATCTGACAGCTAGAAGGTTTACTAGATCTACTTTCACGCATTCATACGTCAAGTAATGTGATCCACAGCTGTCACTTTTGATATATATTGTCAATACCTATAAAATAACACCAACAATCAAGTGAAATGTTATCAATGTTAACTGCAAATTAAATGTTAGTACTTTCTAAAAGGTCCTTTATATGAAAATCTTACTGTATTTATCCGGTTATATCAGTCTTGTGGCTCGAACGAAGTAGCCATTCCGAGTTTGGGACATCCCTTTGGACTGAATTGCAAGTTGAAATAAATATCAGTTGAAAAGCGTGATTGATCACATACTAGCTTTGATCAGGAAGTATGGTTCTAAATCTTGTTTTTTGTTGCGTAAATGATATGTATGCAAGAAAATGACATGTTCTTTATTTTACAAGTCTAAGGACGTTCTAATGAATGTTATCATTAATGAAGGGGAAATAAGTTTATCACATGCCAGCATATTAATAAAAACACTTATATTTGTATGCTCGTTTGTGTCAAATTAAATTGCAATACTTTTGAAAATATAAATAAAAATTGTAAATATGTTGCGAAAACATTCCACTACCTCTGCAAATGACATGACGGGAGAATCATTAATTCATCAAGGCTCTAATGTCTTTCGTCAGATACATATTTCAAGTTTGAATTTTAAGTTATTAAATAGTTTAAGAAAATTAAAAAAGGTTTAACACTAATAAAAATATTAAATGCGACCTAACAAAATGCACCGCATTAAAATACACCAAATTGTATAAATTAAATACGAGTAGATAGTTTCAGTGAATATAAAGTTGATGTGATATTTTATTCCGAATGATTTCAAGTTGTTTAATGGAATTACCAATACACTGTATAAAAATCGTTTAATATTATTGATAAATAATCAATATGTGCATTTCAAAATCAACTAATTATATCAGCACACGATTTACAAACTAACTTAACTCTGAAGACCTGCACAACAACCACCTGTCACTGTGAAATAATTATTTTGGTATGTGAGATAAGAGGGGAGCAAGAGGTGGGGGAAAGCCCAAATTTGTCTAATTATAATTACTTTGGGTGTGCCAAGAATCTAATCCGGCTCTTGGTTCAAGAAGCAAACCCAATAACAGACTGATCTATGGAGTCAAGTGACATAAAAGTTCAAATAAATTAATTTTCCCAACGGTAGAAGAGTAGTAGTAATAATAATAATAATAATAATAATAATAATAATAACCTGCTTCAGTGGCTGAATGGTTTAAGGCGTCACTATTGGGTTGAGCTGTCCTTCTGATGACGGGAAGATCGGGGTTTGAAATACCAATCGAATCTACTGAGGATGGTTTTTCCTCAATTGTTTCCTACTCTTAATTCCACGCAAATACTTTCTTCCTCATCTTTACCTCATTATAGTAATTATAATATATTAGTCTAGCCTGAACAGATAGTAAGATGTGGTATAAGTAAGAAATAAAAATAACCCTTTTCGATGGGCACAAGGATTAAATGTTAAGCTCGTCTAGTACGGTTTGCCGGTGAAGGGAAGGTAAAGTGTTCAAATCTTAGCTGGGCGTATTAAAGTAGTTTTTCCTAAAGAGTTTTCCACTCTCCTTTCACGTAAATCAGGATAGATTTCCTCTAAATTCTACCTTACTCATCTATATCCCTTTAGTGTAATTAAATGCAGTTAGCCTAGAAAAATAGTAAGGAAGCGGCGAATTTTTGATTTGACTAAAATATATTCGATTATAATAAATGACTAATATATAAAAAGGGAATTCATGTGTTGTGTTTCTCTGTCAAGCATACGTATCGTAAATAACTTTTTTGTTGTTGTTAAAAGTGATTCCTATATTAATGGTTTAAGGGTTACATCACCGCGCTTTCTCTCGTGTTAAGGAAGGATAACATATATGTTGTTGTTTTTATGATCTCAGTTTTAGAGATCGTGATCATAGCACATACACTGACTGATAACAGTGTTAAGTTACATCAGCTTTCTAATATATGGACCTGAAGCTATGAGGCTTCTAATTTAGTGTGAGTTACATGACAGATAGACCAGGTATTTTTTTTAAGTTCCAGAACATTTCAACGCTCTTGATTTACGACGGCGTCTGTTTAAAACGGTGGGTTGATATCCACGCAAAGTAAATCCGCAAAAATAAAAATATATATATATATATATATATATATGTGTGTGTGTGTGTGTGTGTGTGTGTGTGTGTGTGTGCGTGCGCGCGCGCGCGCTCACGTCACTGCTGTTATGTAACATGAATCAAGTTTTGCTCTAAGTGTATGTTTTAAGTCGGGTTTGGATAGGAAGAAACCTTTTTTGACAGTTATAAAAGTATCTAAAACCATTTTAATGTATCCATACTTCGAGTCATGTTATCTGGAGCTGTCACTTTTGATAGCTATATCAAGACCTAACAAATAATATTAATAAGAGCCTATAGCAAAATGTTGTCAATGTTGACATCAAGAAATATGTTTGTATTTTATAAAGGTTTCTTCCTATCAGAATCCTACTATATTTAGTATATTATATTTAGTAAGTTTATATATATTATATTCTATATACATGCCTACAATAATATCCTACTAAATACACTTGTTCAATAGAATTGTTCAATACATTGTTCAATTTATAACTTTCTTAATATTTCTGAATATTAATTTTATTTAATATAATTTATTAGAAAATTTGATTGCAAACCTATTCTTCAATTTAAGTCTATTCATATACCATAACTTTATATTTTTATAAAGTATAATGTTACTGGCTATTAATTTTTAATCATCACTTCAAATATTACTGTACAGTATTTTCTTCATGTGTTTTATATTTTGTAAACTTTAGTATTCTCCACTTGACTCATTTATCTTCAGTACAATTGTTAGTTTTTATACTATTAACTTTCTAATCATTACTTGACTATGTGATGTGAAGTTTTGTAAACAAAACATCAAGTTTTTTCAGATTTAATTTTTAAAGTTTTCTTTCCTTATTAATTAATTTAAGGGTAGTTTAAGAAAAACCTATATTTTACAACCTTTTTTTACAAATTATTAAAAGATTATGATAAAGAAGTCCGATATTGTCGTACAGTGTATCATACCATATATCGGCACTAAAAATTGGGGTAAAGTGCTTGGGTTCAAACCTAGCCAGGATCGACGGATTTTTTTTGAGCGATAAAAATCCTTTACACAACTTCCTTCGGAGGGGAAGTAACGCCATCTGTCCAATGTCGATTGTGGCATGTAAAAGAACCGTGGAAGGTATGTGAAAACACCTTTCACGGCAAAATTGGTAGGCCCTTTCGCTCTCGCTCATAGAAATTCTCCTGTGCTGATATATTTAGTCGGTTTAGAAAGTGCATGTTAAATTCCTCAAATAAAATGAAAACAATATGAACAATATAGTAAAAACACTGCTCAATATTCTATTAGTTCTACTTTCATTTATTCATGTATCAAACCAAATGATCTGCAAATGTAACGTTCAACAGACAGACAACATCGATACGAATTAAATAACAATATATATTAATAAATGGAAGGATAGTTAAAAAAAACAAATTTTCTAAACTAAACCTGCTACCATATATATGCCTGCATCCGTGAGCAGGTGAACTAAATATCAGGCTCACATAGTCTAGTTTATAAATGAGTAAAAGGTCGTTTTTTGAACTCCGTTCGGACGTTCTAAGGGTGGTTCTTTTTTCCTAAATGGTTTCCCACAATTCACCTCTTCACGAAATTGATTGTTCATTTACACTAAGCTTCACCGGTTTATTATCTCTAGTCCGATTAGAGTGGTTAAATGCTGATAGCTAAGAAGGGTAGTAAGAATCTTTATGTACACATAGTAACGTATTATTTCACCTAAGCCCTGAAATGTTGGCGTTATTACCACGCCTCTTACTTAAACCTATACACTTTACCGCCGTGATCCAAAGATTTAATTCTACGTTCCTTGCCAATAGAAAATCCTACGGCTTCTTCTTAACTGTATAACTGAGGATATCAATGTACGCGCAACATCGTGACCCAGTTTTCGGGGCACCCTATACCTAAGGGCGCGGTGGCTGTGTATGTATTCGGCACACCTCAACTTGCGCCCGGCTAATTACTGACTCTACGGTCCTACACATACATAGATACATATGCACGCACACACGACATCACTAGCGGGCAGCTCACGTGAGGTACATGTGTGTGACCTGAATCGGTTAACACCTTCCAACCGTGAAAAATAAGGTTTTGACCCTTTTTTGATAGCCTATTGTTTCCAACCTATGCACTTAGACCGAGATTGCTGGCAGGAGAAGTGGGAGGGGGAGTGGGGGGAGGTCAAACGTGTGAGATTGTTTTGGGAATAATGAAAATTTCAACTCGATAATAGCTTTGTGCGTGATGGGACGTGGACTGTGACTACTTACATACAGCTATACAGGTCTAATATCACAAGTCGGCATCCAAATCGATCGTCACAATGCAGTCAACAGTATGCTGTGCCATTGTCTTGTCTAATGTTCTTAATAAGAAGTCTGCAAAAAAAAATTTAACATATGAAGTCTTTTAAGGTTACTCCGCATACTACTGCCCTTCCAGACCATCATAATGTATACACTAGTGGCGTAATAATGAGGAATTTAGAATATAGAGAAGATGTACCCACATTTGTGGGAACGCAGAGGGAGAAACGATTTAGGAAAGAACACCTCAGTACATTAACCTCCCATTAAACTACCCCCAGAATCCCTATATCATAGATTAATTAAGCCGTTTAATAGTCCATGTGTTAAAATGGATGAACCAAACAGACACAAACCTAACTCAAACGCTTAGAACTTAGAACTGTGGTAGTCGATTAATATGACGAGCCAAAGCATAAATAGTAAATTTATTTAAATAAACCTAGGGATCAAATCGGGTAACCCTAAGACTTGTTTTATTTTTTATACCGCGTCTCACTACGCATTTGGGCTATAATCATATGAATAAATAACGCTAATGTGTTAAGTATGGAGAAGAGTGAATTTAGAAGACGTGTACCCCCATTTGCGTGGAGGAAGCGTGGAAAACCATTTAGGAAAAAAATACCCTCAATTTGCCTGACCGTAATTTGAACCCAGATCTCTCAGTCAGTGGCAGTAGTCTATTGTGAGAGTGACGCCTTAGACCACTTGGCAACCGAAGGGGGTTCTAAGATTTGTAGCCGGTTTCCTAAGCGGCTTGACCACCGGAATGGGGACCAGGTCCGTACCGAGGTGGGAGAGTGTGGGATTTTGGGAATCAGACCCCTTCAGAAACTATTATTAATATCAATTTAATTTATTTTTAGCACCGCGTCTCACTGCCCCTATTAATAATAAAACATTTTAAAATTCTTCTTTAATGCCTAGGAAAACAGCTTATTGGAATATTATATAATTCATAACACTTACACCCCCAATACTGGTTAAAAATATATCATATTGCTTAAGAGATTTTACGAAAGATATCTTCTAGCCCTTATCCCTTGTGACATAACAGGTAGGAACCCCCTGCGAAATCTATATCTGGCTAAGGCCCCGGTGGGGCGTAAAGCAAGCCATTACAATGTTACGGTTTTATTGGTACTATTGTCTCTTCGGTCTAACACCTCTCGCTGAAAGGAAAGGAGAGGGGCAGATAACCTCTGTAACCCGATACTTGCAGCATCCTGCTGAGATGTTCTTTCTGTGTCCTGGGATCTTCGGTCGGCCTCACGCTTCAACACTCTCTCCCCCTTGGCACATCGCAAAAACAAAGATGTAACGAGATCTTTTCCAGACACCTCTCAAATCAAGCGTTATTACACATCATCACCTCCGCTGAAGGTGTCTTTCCGAAGGGCCTATGAAGGTCAGGACACCCCGGTGACCACATCTGTTCATCTGACCTATGTACCGTGTTGGCATGGGGGTTCATACACGGATACGCTAAATCTATACAAGATTAAGATAACGGGTGATAAGCAAGAACGATGCTTAGAGTTGAGTGATAGAGTAGTATTAGTTTGATTTTAGGGTGGTAAGCAAGAACGATGCTTAGAGTTGAGTGAAAGAGAAAGTAGTATTAGTTTGATTTTAGGGTGGTAAGCAAGAACGATGCTTAGAGTTGAGTGCTAGAGTAGTATTAGTTTGGTTTTAAGGTGGTAAGCATGAACGTTGCTTAGAGTTGAGTGATAGAGTAGTATTAGTTTGGTTTTAGGGTGGTAAGCAAGAACGATGCTTAGAGTTGAGTGATGGAGTAGTATTAGTTTGGTTTTAGGGTGGTAAGCAAGAAAGATGCTTAGAGTTGAGTGCTAGAGTAGTATTAGTTTGGTTTTAGGGTGGTAAGCAAGAACGATGCTTAGAGTTGAGTGATAGAGTAGTATTAGTTTGGTTTCAAGGTGGTAAGCATGAACGATGCTTAGAGTTGAGTGCTAGTGTAGTATTAGTTTGGTTTTAGGGTGGTAAGCATGAAATATGCTTAGAGTTGAGTGCTAGAGTAGTATTAGTTTGGTTTTAGGCTGGTATGCAAGAACAATGCTTAGAATTGTTTTGAGTGGTAGGGTAGTGTTGAGTATGCACTAATGAGGCTGAGAGCTGTTTGAATGCTAGAATAGTGGTAGAGTAGTTTTAGGATGCTATGCAAGGACAAATCTGAGTGTTGTTTGAGTGTAAAGGTAAGCCTAGAATTAGTGGAGAAATCTGCTATTTTAGAGAAGTGCAAGGCCATTTAACCAAGTTGGCAAGTTGGGGTCGACCAGTAAGAATACAAAACTGACTTATGCAAGAGAGAGGCTGAGTAAAAGTAAAGGTTAGTGGGAGGTGATGTGGCGTTTATTTGCTTGCTTTTGGACCGTCTGCACGAACGTACCCTATTAAATTGCAAATAAACGCCAATCGCTTCTAACTCACCCTTCACTTGTACTCATTCTCGTTCTTGCAAACGGTCTCACACTACAATATTATATTATTACTCAAACAATGTCCATCCTAGTCTGTGTAAACATCCCAAGTGTTTTGAGTGCTACGATATTATAGCCATAACTAGCAACTAAAACTTCACTCACTCAAATCATTTGACAGAATTAGTGAGTTTTAAATATTTAGGAACAATTTTAATTAGGAATAACCATATTAGATTGGAAATTAGGAAATAATACAGTCGGAAAATGCATGCTATCACTCGGCCAGTAAGTTGTTATCTTGCCTGCTTTAAAGGAATGTAAGACTAAGAATAACTTATAAAAAACAGTAATTTTTCCGGTTTTCTATGGGTGTGAAACGTGGTTTCTTAACTTACATTCCGAAGAGAGAAAAAAAATCAGGATGTTCGAAAACAATTTGCTTAGGATGACATAGGGTACAAATTGGGATGAAAATATAGGAGAGTGGAAAAGGTTACATAATTATGAGTTACATACCCTTCACTCATAACAAAACATTGTCAGGGTACTAAAATCTCGCAGATTATGGTAAGCAGGACATGCAGCGTGAATGGAAGAATGTAGAACCGTGTTCAGGATACTGACTGGCAAACCCTATGAGAAGAGATCATTGGGAAGACCTAGACTCAGATGGAAGGATAACATTAGAATAGATCTGAGATAAATGGGGTGTAATGAGGTGGACTGAATAGATCTAGCTTAAGATAAGGATAGGGGGCACATTTTTGTAAATGTGGCAATTAATGTCCGAGTTTCTAATGCCATAGAGTAAGTAATTAGATATAAATAAACGTCACTAACACAAAATTAGCAACTAAATAACTCTCAGCCTCATTTTATAATACTTACATAGAGGTTAGGAAACTTTTGCTAAAAGCTTGCGATTTACATAATTAAGTGAAAAGTTTTGAATATCTCTTTTAACTAATGGGCTACTGTTGTCTTATGGGAGCTTTTGAAAAAAATAACCGATTTGCCTAGTCAAGTATATAATAGTTTTATTTTGTTTAGTCTGTCGAATAACGTATTTATGTTGTATTTTTGTATTATTATTTTTTAAATATTTAAAGTGCACATTCTTAGAACACCATATTTAACACTATAAATACGACTAAGAAACTAACTCAATCTATATCAGGCCATATCCTCGATGTTGGGCAACGTGGACCAAGGAGTAAATCTCATTTTGTCTAGTTTGTTAGGGACCCGAATCATGGATAGGTGTATTGAGGTTTTTTTCTAAAATGTTATATTGTTTCCCAATATTCTTAACGTAAGTACTTGCCATAAAGAATAATCTTTCTCATTCATTCTTTTGTAGTGTAAATATGAGGATAGTCATGAAAAATAGTGCACTATTGTGTTTCCAGCGTAAGAAGAGCTTGTTAGAAATGGACCTGTAATTTAATCTCACTCACTTGGACTCCATTTGACCAATCATACATAAGCTCTGATTTACATCTCTTGCATAAGAAGATATTTCCGTTGATAGGTCTATCTGTCCAATGAATGTTATAATGACTGAAGTAAACATATCATAGGTAAAGCGCAATTCTGATTACCGTGGCAAAAGGACACGCGACGCCACTGCTGACAAGTTATAAGACATGGATCATGGAATAAACAAAAGCATGCTTAGTAATCTGGCCCCTCAAAAAAGAGAATACCAGACAACAGTTTAAAAAAATAAATAATTAAATTAGCTCATTACTTTAAAGGCCATTATGTATTTTGTATTATACCTGTGTAAGCTACCGTTAGTCATAAAAAATTGGCATCATGATTATCGTAGGATTTTTGTAAGAAGAAACTTTTAAAGAATAAAAACAATTTTTTTTGCGTCAACTATTGATAACATTTCACTATATAATTATTTTATTTTATAGGTATTGAAGTGATAGTCGCAGATCAATTGACTAATAAATATATTAACAATGTCATAGCACATTTTTTTAAAATCTTTCATAAAGGTTTCTTTCTATCAAAATTAAACTGTAGATATGGAAACGAGTTAATCATAAACATCACAACACATCTATTTACATTGCGTTTATTACAAAACTTGTCTGCTTCCAAGACTTTCAAAATGTTCATACAGAAAATCCAGTAGTAACACTGTATAGTCAAACTTTCATCGAAAGGGAAAAAAGTTAGCCTACTAGTTCTACTTTTACGTATTCATCATAGAAATCTAGAGCTGTCACTTTTGATAAATTTAATCAATACTTCCTAAATAAGACTAAAATGTTTTCCAATTTTGTCCGCAAAAAATAAAAAGTTTTTATTTTCTTAAAGGCCCTTCATATTAAAATTGGACTTAAGCTAAGCTTGTGGGGACATCACTGCGGGAACATTAATTGAACCGGGCCGGGATTCGTACAGGCCTCACAATCCAAGTGAAATGTAAATATAGCGCCACCGAGTGCACGGCCAGTGGTGGAAACTGTAAAATAAATTCTCTTGTTTATTTTCCAATGCAAGCAAAGAGGACGAAATAGTTTGAAAGATGTTTTAAAACCAACGCAACGTAGAATACCTAGGTATGCTACAAAAATACTCTTTTTTAAAAACACTTCCCGGGTATTTATTTAATGAACAAGTGCTTAAACAGTTTTGTGAAAAATTAAAAAATTTAGTAAACTATCCTTAATTTTTGTAATAAAATCAAAATATTAATTTTCCTCTCGAGATATGACCATTTAATATTTATATATAAGTTTAAATTAAATCCATCAAACCGTTTCATTTGTAGCCTCAGGTAGAGACAGACAGAAGGACAGAGGTAAGATCCACTTTTTTGAGCTCGGGGCCACATGAAGCATAATACATTATAATACCGAGATTGAAAACTTACACGATGACAATGCTTCCTCTATACGAGAAAGTAAAAAAAAACACTTTTTTTTACGCACTTCTGTTATGGTTTCAGAAATATATTTTCTTTAAAATAATATATGTTTAGATGAAGTTGGGTGGTGGTGGCAAACTGCCCCATTGACCCCTTCACCCCTTCTCTGGATGTTCCTGCACATATTCCCAATGCCTAGATATTTACTTATTGGTTATCAGGACTAAATCGTACACAAAATTAACTTCAAGTTCATCAATGCCCAGAATTTAGCCAGGGTCACAACTTATTTACATGCTTTTTATCGGGGGAAATATTTTGAGTTACTACACTCACGAAATAAACTTTAATAAGAGCGTGGGTGCATTGTTTGTATTTCAAGCTAATTTAATCTGGCTTTACGAAGACGGAGAGGTTGTTGTAAGAATCCTGGTGCAATGTACGAGTATTGAGAATGGTTTTACCTACATTGTTTCCCCCCAAGCTCTTTACATGCAAATGCGGGTGCATTTAATCTAAATTGTACCCTGCTCACTCCTACTACATGAACGTAATTAGAATATATGCACCTATGGATTGTGAGACACGATGGGGGGGGGGCAGGAATTAATAATAATAATAATATTTAGCACGGCGTCAAGTGAACCACCATTTGCGTGGAGGGAGAGTGGAAAACCATTTAGGAAAAGCCACCCCCAGTTCACCCGACCGAGATTCGAACCTCGATCTCCCCGTCCTCAGCAGTAGAGCTCAACACGACAAGTGCGTTAGCCAACTACGCCACCGAGGCGGGTAGGAATGAATACAAACTGTATGATGATGAAACTTCATAAGATGGAAGAAAGCAACGCTATACAACTAAACATATATGAAAGGTGAAGCTTGGGTGTTGAATTATTGTAATTATGGAGATGAGCCGTATTTCGATTATAATCGAATACATTGAAAAATTACAAATGGACATGAGAATCGAAACCGGGATTTTAACTTTGCGTGCCAATGCTCTATCACTGAGATATTCACGACGATCCTTGGATACCTCAGTGATAGAATATGGCCGTGCTATGCTAATGGTACCGGGTTCGATTCTCACCTCCAGGTTTCATTTTTAAATTTATTCGAAAATCCAGAAGATAAAATAAGATTATATGACAGGAATACATGGTCCTCATAATTATCTTACATCTGCCAAAATATACTGCATCTTTCAATAAGACACTTGCAAAATATATATATGACGAATGAATATATTTAATTAAATATTTTAACTTTTATAACGTTATAACTTTTATAAGTTTCTATAAATGTTTCACCTATTAGAGATACTACCTTAAACACTGTTGCAATGTTTACAAATATATTATATTACAGTAAATTTACACAATCATAACACAATATAAATACTTTGACACAATAATTGTATAAACTTTCTCACAAAGGGTATTAAAGCTTGTAAAAATAAATAAAAAATAAGTTATATATTATATTTATAAAAATATAACCTTATTTGTTATGAACTTAATATTTAAAATTTTCAAAACTTTTTCTTAAGTAAATCACCCTTAAATTAGTTTTGTTTTAGGAAAACCAACAAATATTATTTATAATCATGTAAAATAGTCTCCAAATACCAATTTTGAGCAAAACCGTTAGAGAAATTTAAAAAAATCTATTTAAAACTCATTAATCATATAACTAATAATATTTTTTTTAAAGGAAAAACAAATATAGATAATTATTTATAATGTAAAAAACTTAACAGACACTAATATTAAATCAAATTACTGGAGCCATTTTTATTAAAGTTAAAACTAGAAAATTCATCATTTAACTACCCTTAAACGGATTTTCCCCCCCAAACTTGTATAGATTTACAGTTTTGTTTGTTATATCAAAAATTACCCGGCTAAGCATTTTAAACAAAATCATTAAAGCAATTTTCGAAATATTTTGAATTTTTGAAAATCAAAACAACCTCTTAACGAATGTTTACCCAGAATACAAGTATACCATGTTATTTGCAAGGTAAAACACTTGCTAGATATAAATTTTAAACAAAATCGTTAGACCTGGCTCGATTACGGTTAGGGCCAAAGAAGATATTTACTATTTGTATACGGGATCGCCCTGTTATACAATCTACACGCAATGTTGAGGTGTACTGTATACCATGATTTTTGTAGGAAGCCCGTTATGAAAAGTCTTTTATCCTACCAAAATACTATTATACAGTAGGATTCTGGCCTTCATAATGGGTTTCTTACCAAAATAATGGTATAGGACTAGCTTTAAACGTACTGTCCTATGTTAACTTACACTTACACTTACAAATTGAACGTTAGATGTATAAATACAAATAAAATCATAACGTCACTATGAGGGTAGTATTGAGTCCCTGAAAGCACGGGGAACAGAGGAAGGATATAGTGTCCTGTCTTCCAACACAGGTTCACACGTGGAGCCGATGTGTCCGAGGGGGTAAAAAAAAAAAA
>CABFOV010000204.1:150972-166950 GCA_902141375.1 Timema poppense
CCCCCCCCGTATAAAAATATTCACACCTAAAAGAAAATTAAAACTAGATGCCAAGACAAATCGACCGTATCAATCTCCTTCCTGCTCGTGCATCTACCTTCGCTCACACACACACACATGTAAAAAAAAATCACTGGCCATACATCATGACTGCTCGAGGCAGCAAATCACCTTCACTTGTGACAGTAATTAGAGACAGTATTTTGGTGCTATTGCTTTTATTTTGTCAGGTTCTTCTCCTTTCTACCCGCAAACCCCTCTCACCCTCTTTTCCACCAAGCTAAAAACATAAGTAGATCATGGCGATGTGATCAGCACAATGACCTTATCGTGTGGGAATGATAATCACTGGTTGCAAACTTCTCCTCATCCTTGTTTAATTTTACCCCAGGGAAATATTTAGACGTGTTATGTACAGGCGATTGCATTTTTATTTATTTTTCAAAGTTAAAAGTTTAGTTTGCAATTTAGATTGAAAAGACGGACTTTTAAAATGAAACGTTACGGGGACAACCCGTGTTAATTAATGGAAGTTAATTAAGGAAAAAGTTTAGATTTTTCTTACAGTTATCTATGCAATTTGAAAAAGCCAGACCTTAAAACATATCGTCCACGATATTCATCTAAAATGAAATATCTTAAAAAGTATTATTATTTAATTAAACTAGTAAAAAAATAAATCTGTTTCATTTTATTGCATAATGAAATAAAATTCATTTATTGCAATTATCTAAAGTATATAAAAAAAGAGTTGTTCGAAATATTATTCTGAAATAATCTTTATTCAAAGAAAATTATTTTTGTGGTGATTTGATTCTTATTCAACAACATAAATATATATCAGAATAGTTCTGGCTACAATCTTGTGTTCTTAAAAAAGCTATTACTTTTGTGAATAACTGACTTTTCTCATCTACCAATATTATATTATGGCAGATAAATGTTACTTTCCTAAAAAAAGGATAGTAATTGTAAATATATTGCAATGTGAAAAATGACACCTAGACACGGGAGTTGAATCCGGAACCTTTGGCTTAGTACGCCAATGCTCGAATCACTGAATTATACAGGAATCGTCCCGTGCCCAGGGTCATTCTCCACTCATATTTTAAGGCAGAGTCTATGATGGACGTGCGGGAATCGTCGGCTACAAATGTGTGATTTTATTAAGATCCCGAGCTATCAGATAACGCTGCCATCTTCGACTCGGTAGTTGGCTTATTGCAGCCACTTGTACAGTTGTTGTAACTGTAAGGGATCACATATAATTGAGAATCAAATAGCCAAAGTTATTATATATGTTTTAGTACGAATCTAGCCGCATCTAGATCTAATATTCTGAAAATTTAAAAATGACACCTGGACACGAGAATCGAACCAGGTACATTTGGCTTAGTATGCCAATACTCTGGATAGTTCAGTGGTTAGACCAATGGCGTACTAAGCCAAAAGTTCCAGGTTCAGATTCCCGTATCAAGGTGTCATTTTTCAATTCTAAGAATATGATATCTAGATGCGGCTAAATCCGCACTAAAACATAAAGAATATATTAGGATATTTGATTTTTAATTATTTAACCTAACCCGCCTCAGTGGCGTAGTTGGCTAACGCGCTTGTCGTGTTGAGATTGACTGCCGAGGACGGGGAGATCGAGATTCGAATCTCGGTCGCGTGAACTGGGGGGGGGGATCCCTAAATGGTTTTCCACTCTCCCTCCACGCAAATGCGGGTTCACTTCCTCTAATTCAACCTTGACAATTCCTAATCCATTAGAGTAATTAGTACATAAAAGCGTATAACCCGAACGGGTAGTAAGACGCGGTGCTAATACTATTATTATTTTAACCTAGATAATAACACAACACTATTCAGCAACCCAATCAACAGGTATTTATTCCTAAATTTATCTAACTACTAGGAAGAAATCCTAGACGGATAACCAGTTATTGGACTCGCAACAGATTCGAAGCTGGACCAAAGTCTTGATACCTACATCCATATTCTCTAGGTGAGTGCATCTAACCTTGGACCTAGGAGGCTTTTAAGCCGTGTTCCGATCTAGCCTCGCATTGGGCGGGTTTTTACGAGATCGTCACGATCTAACCTAGTATCTTTAAGGATTCTTACGTACTTGGCATGATTCAACCTAACATTTTATAGGCTTTATTTAAAGAGGTGGCATGATCCAACCTGGCATCTGGTAGGAGTTTAGATAGTTAGCACGATCTAGCTTCGAATTAGTAAGATTTTACTGGCGCTGCATGGGTAACCCTTCAACCGGCAGAATTTTGCGCACGCAGCACAATCTGACCTCGGGATTTTATAAATAAAGAACGATAGAGGCCTAAATTCTTATACGACAAAGATATATCAGTCCAAGCGATGTTTTTATGGTTTAAAATAACCAAATACCCAAACCAACTTAACCTAACTACAGGTGAGCGATATTTAAAAAAGATGTCAAAAGGGTTTTTACTATTCAAAACTTACTTTTAAACTGTTTTTTTTATCTGCATGAACGTTCAGAACGTTTGTAAGAAAGGGGTTGCCTTGGCCCACAAGGATCGACCTACCAATATTCTGGGCTCCATTTAAATTCCTCATCGAGAGAAGAAACAATGATGATAAATATTGCTCAAAGGTGTAGTTCAGTGACAATCGAGGACGCAATTCATCTCTTTCGTCAGCGTCCCATCCATCATCACTCATTATATATATGCATGTGAACTAATCTTTTTTTATTTTTATTTCTATGCCTGTAGACACGTTTTCTACATTTGTCTCTTGGCTTTGAGTCAAAAGGTCTCAACACTTAACATGTGTTGCAACAATATCTGCTATTGTTGGTTGATACAATGCTATAGCTGATGAAATGAATTTAGCAAAATAGGCAAACTTATGAGCTTCGGAATGTCTTCACCAACATACATGCTGCAAATGTATATCGTAACGACATGAACATATTTTGATAACCGACTTGAGAAATTTTGTTTTAATTTTTATATTATTATAAATAAAATATTCACCCACGTTTGTGGGCACGCGGACTAGATGTGTGAATAATTCATTTCAGGCTCATTTAGAATTAGATCTTTTTACGATTGGACTTATTTGCTGTCAACATTGATAACATCTATTAGTGTTATTTTATAGATATTGATACTATCTTTCAAAAGTGACAGATGCAGATATCATTACCTGACGTGTAAATACGTGAAAGTAGATCCAACAGCTATCTATAGTTATCAAATATGTCCATTCATAAGAGAAATTGGGGTATAGTCTGGTTTTCTGATGATGGGGAGGTCAGGGCTCGAATCCAGACTTAGTATGAATAAGATATTTTTTTTAACTCTTCCACTCTCCCTTCACAAATATGAGGGTAGATTACATCTGTAAGTCCATCTTCTTTATTATTAGCCATTTAGATTAATTGTAGCATTAATTTATCTAAATAAACACTAAATATAAGAATATGACCAAACGGGAAACATCAACTCAGGCTGTCACTCACTATGAACTCCATTAAATCCCTCTCTCTGAGACTACTCGACCTAAAGAGTATCCAAGCACACACACCCTCCTGCAATAGGAGTTGATTTTTGACTGGTGAGTTAAAGCGGAGTTGAAACAATGCATCATTTCATAGCAGTTCTCCAATGTTCGAGAAGTATGGGATGATGTCATATCCTGACCCTGAATTTTCCAGATGTTTGATTTTTATTACGTGGCAGCCTATTGGGCAGAATCGCCACCTGACAGTCGACATACGTTTCCTTCGCTTATTAACTCCCTTTGTTAACCTTACCTAAGGTCTCCTTTAATCCTCTCTGGGGCAACTATTGTATTTAACACACGGAGGGGCACTGCAAAACGACTCTTGGCGGAGATTTCATTCGAGGGTTAGCTAATTCATTAGTTCGTACGTTAAATTTAATGTAAGAATAATTGTAATATGTTTAAATATTTTACTATACAAAATTGCGCTTTGGCCTAAAATTCATAAAATTATACTTGTTAATATTTTGAATCTTTCAGTCAAAATTACATTTTGGTTTTATATTTAATTATTTACATAATATTCTGTTTTACTCTCTCTCGACTTCTCGAAGATGGAAGTATTGGGATCGTCAAAATAAAAATAAAATTCAAAAGTTTTCTAACGAAAAAGGTTTTTTTGCGATGCCGTCTATATGTCCGTCTGTATCTCGGCCTAGAGCCGAAACCATCGTACCGTTCGAGTTAAAACTTGGTATCTAGGGTTTTCATAAGCCCTCCACCCCCGAGAATATTAGGGAATTATATATATAATTCTAAAATTAAGGGTAGATTACTGAAATGCAAAAAAATAAAAAAATCAATTTTGATTAAATTTTGTATTAATGCATTGTTTAACAATACAAACCAAATGACAATTTTTGTTTTCCCATAAAACTTACTTTAAGGGCACTTTATATAAGCAAACATTTCCAATTTTGATCATATATCCGCATCTATATGATATTTGAAATAACATAGCATTGTAAAGTTGTAGTATTATTACTTATACTTAGCACCGCGTCTTACTACCCGTTCTGGTTATACGTAGTATTATTAAAATTAAAAATAGTTTAATCTGAAATATATTTTTTTGGAGGAGTGTTTCTGCAACAGTGTATATTAGTCTCACACATTTTACGAGTTTTTAGTAAATGTCTTTATTTTTATTTTAAAGAGAGGTAAAGTCTGTTTGGAGCACTGTACCATTTATTTTAGTAAAGAATGATAGATATTTATTGAGGTTATATAATATGACCTTAAGTTATGTTTTCAGATAGTGTTTTTTTTTGTTACTGTCTTTGGTTTGTGTGCAAGTGTGTGTGTGTCAAACACACCATTGTTGTTCTCTGTCCCTTTTGAACTTGTGAAATATCTTGAATTGATGGAAATTTAACTTTTTTTGTGAAAATAGTGGCAACATGTCATTTTTAGAAAATATTAACTATATAGTCTATTAGTCTCTGTCTTTAAGACTTGTTATTTGGTTTTGCTCAAGTTAACTGGCGATATGTTTGGATATAAAATAATAAATATTATTCTTTATTTCTGATATAGTATTAGAGGAAATTAGATAACAATTAAATGTAAATCTACCTATTGTTTCTGTTACTTTGTTACTGTCGTTTAAATTTACTCATGATAATATATTATTTATGTGCTTACGATACTTCTTTTATATTGCCTTGTCTTCTTTAGTAAGGCCGTTGAAGTTTGTACTCCATTTTAGAATATTTCTTTGTTAATATATATAATTGTTTATTCTATTAAACTATTTCTCAAATATTTATAAATAATGACTAATTACTTAAAATACAAAACCATCTACGATTAATGACAGACATAACTTACGATTAAAAAAACTGCTTGCCTACATTGATAATCTGCTCTCTGTCACTTTAAGTTTTTATTTTACCATCTTTATGCTACCAAGCTGTCCTTTTCTATAGTTATATCAAAAAGGGGCAACATAATTTAAATGCGTACATCCTGGACGGGTATTATTAAGATGTGGAAAATAATTAAACAAAACTAGGATATAATGTATTTTATACTTGATTAAATAAAAATAGAAAGTTTTCATAAATATATTTTGGTCATAGCAGTATTTCGTGTGTTTGTTTCTTTAGTAATTAGTCAATACAAAAAAGTATGTAAATTAATATCGTTGTCGGGATGTACTACATTAAAAAAAAGGTTTAATAGAAAGTGATTAGGCCTATATACAACTAACAAAACAAATTTTTATCAACCCATAAATCAATATTATGCAAAAAAGTAAAAAAATCCTATATTTAATTACTCTACTTAAATAAATATCAAAACAAACATTTGATTTTGATAAGGAAACATTTTCTAATTGAGATCCTATTTTAGACGTATCAGAGTGTACAAATATATTACATTTTTTTGTTTAGTGTTTTACTTCTTTTTTTTCCGTTCTGTCTTCAGAAGGTAACCCCTTTTCCTTATGTTGGAAGAGGCCGGCTATCTTGAGGCTACATACACATCCCTCTCTTTCTCACATACTCTTTTCTTGCTGGGAGCTCTTATGACATCACCAGCAACAAGGGTACAAGTAACGTCGATAGATATTTGATTTGGGCAGTTAAAAAAGGAAGAGATGGATGAGTGGGGAATCATGGAGGTTTAAAATTATGACCGAGTCCCAGTAGTAGTGTGGTTTTGAAGATCGAATGCAGCGTTATATCGAACTGATCACAATGAAGGGGGGAGCTGAGAGCCTGGTTCTTTTCTAAGTGGAGCATACATGATTATCTTTGCTACACATTTTCTAAAACAAGTACTAAACTTGATGAGTTACGTTAGCTAGGACAGTCCGTTTAAGATGGGGTGGAAGGGGAGGAAAGAAAATGTCAGTATTTTTGCAGCTTTTTTTGTGGAAAAATAAATAAGATATCGCTTCACTAAAAACATAAGAGTTTAATTTTCTACACATGGTTATATTACTAGTTAGGTATTTATGAACATTTTACCATTTAATGAGAAACTTTTTAAATGAATAGAAAATCTTCTCATCAAATTCTAGGACATTTTTTACAGAAATGCAAAAGTTGTGTAGAAAATTAAACTTTATGTTTCTAATGGAGCAATATTTGGTTTATGTTTTTCAAAATAATTTTCAAAAACTGCCAAAACTCGCATTACACATAATACACACTAAATCTTAGCACCTAGGTACTTAACAAAGTATAGTAAATATCACCGCCAGCACCACCCAGAATTTAGCTTTGGTTCCTTTGACATAAGTTCGAACGAACACTTTTATTACTTTTCGTGGAGACAGGTAAGAATAATAATTGAGCAACTGTTAACGGGTTAGCCTTTTTACCTAACTACTAACAATTCCTAGAATTTGCATAGTTCCATTCCTCTACCTAAATATATATATATATATATATATCTTATGAAACATATTTAAAATAATTTTCAGTTTGATAGGCCGTGTTGTGTTGATTAATAATGAATATATAAACGCTGAAAGTTTGCTTTACTAACTTACTCTATGACAGTAGGAACTTGAAAGTTCACTGCCACACTTAATAAAGTACGCCACCTATCCCCATCTTTAGCTATTTCTATCCAGTCCACCTCATTACACCCTGTATCTTTGAGGTCCATTCTAATCTTATCTTCTCATATGCGTCTAGGTCTTCCCCAACGGTCTCTTCCCATTGGGTTTACCAGTCAGTTCCCTGAACAAGGTTCTAAATTCTTCCATTCGTGCTGCTTGTCCCTTTAACCGTAATCTACGAGATTTGATTACTCTAGCATATATAACTGATCATTATGTAACCTCCTCCTCTCTCCTATATCTCCATACCTTTTTGGACCAAATATCTTCCTAAGCACCTGGTTTTCGAACACCCTAAAGTTTTTTTAAATAGTGATAAGTTTTAAATAGAAAATATCCCGGTTTTGGTAGCCGAATGGTCTGAGGCGTCACTTTCGCAATACACTGGACTGCCGATGGCGGGTATATTGGGGTTCGAATCATGATTGGGTGTTCTATGAGGTTTATTTATTAAATGTTTTTCCACTCTAACTGTATGCAAATGTGGGTACACTTCCTCTAAATGTATTCCTTGTCATCCTTAACACATTAGTGTATTACATGCAGGTAATTCGATAGAGTAGTAAGACGGGGTGACAAAAAAAAGTGTCAACAGTAAAACGGGAAAATTTGTGCTCGCACTCTTTTATTTAGTAGTGAATGGTTATGTTATTAAAATTAGTGTATCATACTGTGAACCTAAGGAATATTAAACCATTTACGACGTGAATAACTCAGCAAAAGTGACGTGAACAAAGGCGTCAGTCCCGTATAATTTGGTTTATTGGTGATGGGAAAGTCGGGATTTGAGTCCCAGACGTAATGGCTATTTTCACTAGATATTTTCACACACACACACTCTCTCTCTCTCTCTCTCTCTCTTTTTCTCCATGCAAATGGGAGTACACCTTATCATCCTCTCCTGTTAATCTACGCATGCGGATAGCCCTAGCGGATAGCAATACGCGGAAAAAACCCCTACTTTTTAGCATTTACATAGTATTTTCTAAGCACAGTGTCTTACTATCCACTTGGGTTATACGCTTATGTACTAATTACGCTAATGTATCTTAGATGAGGATGGTTGAGCTTAGAGTAAGTGTATCCGCATTCTATCTTAGAGAGAAAGTGGGAAACCATTGATTCTATTACGAGAGTAGTGCCTTAGACTACGTGTCCACCGAGGTTGGTTATAGTCTATGATCATTTTGTTGAAGGGGACCTTGCAGTCTAGGGGTAAGGTACTGGAGGTCCGGGGCTCAATTCTCGGTCCCAGCACATATTTATCTGATTGCCAAACCCTTCCTTCACCTCTGACAAGACGTGTATTAATCACAGCTTGTGAATGTGGGGAATGCCAGGCCTCCACCGTAGTTCGGATCCCACGTTAAACTGTAGATACTCCATTTCATTTCACAATCACCCTACCATTACACTTCAATACCGTAAATGCGTACAATCCGAAGGGGTAGTAAGATATGGTGCTAATAATAATAATAATAATTATTATTATTATTAGTTATTATTAGTTTTTTTGTTAATTCATGTTTATTGTTGTATTAGCGTTTGGGACCATTGTTTTGGGGAGCGATGCATCCCTCGCAACCTGCTTATTTTCCCTCCTTCAAACCCAACCAAAGTCTCTAGGAGATGTTCGAACTTAATCATAAAAACAACTATTACACCTAAGGCCGACGCCTTAAGCTATTTACTCCAAGAGTTAAAATGGGGGACGACGACCTTGAACAGGAAAAAGTTTCTTAGTTCATTTTTGCTTCAAGGGTGTGACCAGATGGCCTCCCGATAACATACACGCACATGAGCTGGTCACATTCACTACAATGCCTGTACCTAGTGTTAGGAGTCGGAGGTTCAGAGAGCCTTTAGATATAGTATTCCAATAAAGCAGTCCTTGGTTTAAGATCCTACGTATCAAGAAGTTGTATTCTAATTTTACCTTCTCTTGACATCTCGTAAAGAAAGTAATGTGATCGTCAAAAAAATATGAACTTGAGATTTTGATAAATGCCGATGCTTCATGACGCCCTAAAATCATAGAACTGATTTTCGCAATGCCAACTGTCTGTACCTTGGGCTAGAGCCAAAGTTAAGATACAAATACAAATTAGGGGGCTGTCTTACCATGAAAAAAAGCACTTCAGAGAGCTTCTGGAGGTGTTAAATATTTAGAAATTTTTCTAGCATTTGGCATTTTGGGGGTTATTTTACCATTAAAAAAATTTCACAGAGCTTCAAAAAGTGTTTAATATTTATAAATTTTCCAAGCCTTCGGCAGCTAGGGGGTTATTTTACCATGAAAAAAAAGCCCCACTTCAGACTGGTTCTAGAATTTTTTATCATTTAGAATTTTTTCTAGCTTCCATCAATTGGAGGATATGCTCACCAAACCTCTCCCCCTCCCCCTGATATTATTGGCTGGCCTACGGCCTTGGTTCACCCGAGGGGTTTTTAGAATCATAAACCTAATTCAAAATTTAAGGATAGTTTACTGAAGAGCAACAGAAAAAAATCGACTTAAAAAAAAATCGAAATTCACTTTAACAATTTTGGTTAAATTTTATATATAGATACTGTTCACCACTATGAACAAGATGGAAATTCTCATTTTCTCTTGAAAATTATTTTGAGGGTACTTTACATGAGAGCTATTTTTCAATTTTCATCATTTCTCCGCAACTATTTGAGTTAGGAAATAACTTATCATTGTAAAATTGTAGTACTATTAAAGATAAAAATAATATTTGAAATATATTTTTTACAAAACCAATCATTTCTAAGCTGTTATATATACTACTTTTTAATTCAGGTATTTGAAAATGAATTTGATTCTTATTCTCTTGGCTGGGAAAATTTATTTCTCTTTTCCAAATTGTTCTGTAATAGTGTTCCTAGTTTCTAATACCATAGAGTAAGTAAAAGTACTATACATTGTGTTGTGTAATGTTTCTACAACAATGTATAGACCTATTATTTCGTTTCACAGATCTTACGAGTTTTTAGTAAATAT
Organism: Timema poppense; assembly: GCA_902141375.1. Lineage (NCBI taxonomy): Eukaryota > Metazoa > Arthropoda > Insecta > Phasmatodea > Timematidae > Timema > Timema poppense. Next base: position 161,112 of record CABFOV010000204.1, read on the forward strand.
ATATTTTAAGATACGGGCAAGAGAATGTATGTACGGTGCACCGTGCCATTTATTTTAATGACAAAATCAAAATATTTAATATTGAATATGAATATATCTCTATATGGGCTATGAATAGTTTATTGAATGAACAGTATGGGGTGCACTGTCTTAGGAATAGTTGCTACTTAAATCGTGCACTAATATAATCTATGTGTCTAGAAATATCGCACGTTAAATACCCCGGTACAAATTTAAACTACAAATAATTGTGGACTTTACCCGCACTAGAGGAACGTGATTTAAATGTCGAGCTCAGCTACTTTTTTGGCTAACAGCCGCCATGATAGCTGGTTATTCACACGATGGCAGTGGACTTCTAATGATTTCTGTACGAGTATTTTTAACCGCGTCCTACAATCCGTTTAGGTTGTGCGCTTATACACTAATTACGTTAGTGTGTTAGTGGTGAGAAAGGTTGAATTTTGATAAAGTGTAAAACCGTTTTGTAAAACAACCCTCAGAAATCCTGAACCGGGATTCTAACCCCGATCTCTCCTTCATCAGCATTCAGTCAATTGAGAGAGTGATGACTTAGATCATGCGGCCACCACCAATGCGAGTAATTGGGTGCTGGATTAGGCACGGAAACATCTCCTTTTTAACGGGGCTTTATAGAAACTGGTGGTTATCACATTGCTAGTTTGAGGGTACTTGGAACGTTCACCATACTCAGTGGTCAGCTGGTGGACTTGTCCTTTATAGTAACGGCATCTCCCTCGTGCATCAAACTCGTAAGATATATAAGAGAAAGAAAAGTAGCCATAAACTCAACACATCACCCCCAACCACTGTAATAAAAAAACAAACATTAGTACACCCCACTGGACGCCGATGGTGAGGGGATCTACGGGGGATAGAAGAGGGTAGGGGAGGTATGTTTGACCACCTGGCGGTCACTACACTAGGGGTTGAATCTGAGAACTGAGAGCCATCATTATCCGCACTTCTAACCCTTTCATTCTATTCACTCCTCTCCTTCCAATACTGACCAGCTTGCCTTCGCTTCAGACAGGTCATGACCGCGTTCCTAAACTCTCTTTTTTTCCCTTTTTTATACGTGGTCACTTGACAAAAAAAAATATAGAAAGGGGAAAGAGTGAGTGAGAGAGTGTGTATACCCTCTATATAATGACTTCAAATTGAATAAATATAGTGAAAGGTGCAATAGCAATTTTTATAGGCCTATATGGAAAAACCATAAAAAATACATACATTTAAAAAAAGAGGAATCAAATTGCTTTGGAACGATGTTATAACATTTTTGAACATCTATTATACACATTCACAATTTACTAAAATAATATATCTGCAGTGGTTTAACTTCCTCATAAAAAGATAAAGTAGGCTAATTTAATCGTGAACATTTTGAGCTTGAGATTATGATGAACCTTTGAGTATTATGTACCCCCAAACCCCAAACAGTTGGTTTTACAATAAAGTATTTTGAAAATTTTCAAAAAAAGCTCTAATTATTTTTTTTCCAAATTGATATAATTTTTTTACATGATAAATAAAAATGTTTGTTTATTATTTTATGAAAATTAATTTAAGAATAATCTAATAAACACAGAGCTTAGAATAGACTATTTTTAAATCGACTTAACACTTCTGTTCCAAATGGGTATTTGGGAACTGTAATGCATGCTTAATAAGAACATACTTTCAATTTTACAAATATATGTAATTATTTGAAGGTAGTTAACTATCCTCTGATTTTTAAAAAAAGTTGATTATTTTTTTAACGATATGAACAATGAAGAGAGTTTCTTATGATTAACATGTTTGTCTTTCTGAGGAACACTTCTTTAATGGTAGTTTACTGAAAACCAATTTTTGAAAATTTTGTTTCAAGCTATAATAAACTATATGCGAAAGTTTTTACAGCTGTGTCGTATAATTTATTTTATAGGTGCTGTTAATTTCGATCAATAGCTGCAGATTGCATGAAATGATGTGAGAATGTGTAAAAGTTGATTCAGTTGTCAAATAAAAGTTTTTTTACTAAAAATTTGATTATACATCAATAGCTCCAGCGCAGGGATTCACAACCTTTTTTGTTTGAAGGAACCCTTAAAATATTTTGTAATACATCGGGAAACCTAGAACTGGCTAACATATATAGGTCCAAGAGGGCTAAATTACAAAATAGGCCTATACGTATAAATCAATAGGGTTGATACATAATAATTAACTCTTACTTTTGGACACAAGTTTTCAAGAATATTTATCCTATTAGACCTAATATTGACTAATTACTGTCCTTCGGCAGGCCCTACTTGAACCTTGCTCATAAATATTCTTACTAAAATTATTTATATCATATTTCCGTATTGTCCAAAAATTATGGGCAGACCAACAAAAAAACAAGCTTTTGCAAATTGTTGTGGAACCCCGGACATGAGCTCACATAACCCTGGTTGAGAATCACTGCTATAACGACTAGATATTTAATGTTTTGATTTCAGGGTAAACTCTTATATAAATAGGGGGTGCACTGTCCTAGGAATAGTTGTTATCTAGCTCGTTTACTAATATAATCTATGTGTCTAGAAATATCGCACGTTAAATACTCCGATACAAATTTAAACTACAAATTATTGTGGACTTTACCCGAACCAGAGGAACGCGATTTAAATGTCAAGCTCAGCTACTTTTTTGGCTAACAGCCGCCATGATAGCTGGTTATTCACACGATGGCAATGAACTTCTAATGAATACTCTGTATTCGAACCAGTGTCCCTACAGAAATGTTGTGGCCCACGCTTGCCACTTAGTTACGGTTACGGGCTACGTCATCCTCCCGATTAGAACCAGATCATCAATCTTACTTAACACCGAAAATATACGAAAATTTATACGTCAAAGATGACTTATTTCCATTGTATTCAAATGCACAAGAACTTCACGAAGTCAGGCGCTGCAAAAAAGCGTATTTTAGAAAAAGCTAGACACCCTTAAGTTTCTTCGATTAGGGTTAGTGGGTGGGTTGGATCTAGGGCTAACTTTACTGTACTGTGAGAAGAATCGACTTAAAATTCAATACATTTCACAGTAAGAAGAAATATGGTCAACGTTATCCACCAGGTAACATAGTTTTTTAACGACAGCAAAAAAAATTAGAAACTGTAGTATCTTGGCGGATTAAAAAAAGTTTTGGACCAAGTTAAAGCTAAGATCCCGGACCTTCAAACAAAATTAAAGAAAGTTATTGTCTCTGGGACCCTAATTGTTGCGAACCGTTGTTTTCTAAGTCGTAAACATCTCTTAAAACGCTTGCGCTATTTTTTTTATATTTTATTATGATGAGACCCTGTATTTTGACTGTGATTATTTCGTAGAACTCCGAATAGTTTTTTTTCTCAGGTTTTCTAACAGATATACTCGGACCTTCTTTCATTGGATATAGTTGGTTCATGTTGATTTTGGATTTTTCTGACGATAGCCAGAGTAAAAAACAAATCTGTAAGAGTTCCTAAAGCAATTAGGTCTGGTTAAGTTTTGAATTTAGGCCACACTTAAACCATTTGTCAACGTGACAAAACGTATTTGTGAATTGTGTTGAATTACAGTAGTTTTTTTTTTTTGCGCCAGGTCTACAACACGTTTAGGTTATAAGCATATACACTAATTAGATTAATTGTGTTAGGGATAAGGAAGGTTAAATTTATAAATTGTAACCACATTTGCGTGAGGGATGGTGGAAAAACATTTATAGGATAAACCACCAATAAGACCGGGATTATAACCCAAATGTCTCAATAATCAGCAGTCTAGTCAATTACGATAGTTAAAGCGAGATCATTCGACCACCGAAGAGGTTGTGGTAACCACCAGAATGGACTAAAGCCACCGTGAATTAACTTAACTAACAGTTGAGAGTGAAACATTTTTAAAGGTCAAAATACAAAGAATTGACTCAAACGAATAGAAGAGATTTTTTAATGATGATTATAAGTATGAAATATTTTCCAAAATTTTCATTTTATTTTTGCATGTCTGGGCCACATCACTCCTAGCCTAGTTTGTGGGAAGTTTGGCCGGTACTTATGGTTGCCCAGTGGACTCCCCGGCTCTTTCCATGTCCCGATGACATGAGGTGTTGACGATCATAAATATGAGGGTGTGGAGTTAACAGAAACTCTTAACCTAACCTAAACCTAACTAACCAGACTCTGGTGACCGCTTGTACAATTCTACTTTCGGGAAAAATAAACTTGGTACCAGCGGGGAATCGAGCCCGGGATACCTTGGTAGGTAGCCAGGTACGCTGACCCCTACATGAAGGGGCCGGTTAATATTAACATTAGTTTGGTTTTAAAAATATAACTAAATATATTTCACAATAGTTTTATTAATTACATTTGGATTTAAATTTTTGACTGTAAAAAAGTTTTCAGGCATACATTTTACCGGTGTCCATTCAATAAATCATAGACTATTTTTGCAAAGATCCTAAACTTTACTATCTTTCACGATTCTAAATATGTCAAACATAGCCTACATGTGTGATGATAAAATAATTACGAAATATTAATTTGGATCATTGAAGTTTAGCTTCCAGAAACCATTATTATAGGTTGTTATTGGATTAATTTAAATCTTAGATTTGAATTCCAAAAAGATCTATTTTTTTGGGTGTATAATACCTTCCCCCACCCCCAAGTAAAATAATTTTGAAAAAGAATGACTGAGGTAATTCTTGAGCTGACTTTGCCTCCGCAAACCGTTCCCCTTTCAAACAAACCCTCTGCAAAAGAGGGGAAGAAAAATATACTCTAGTGGCATTTCTGGCCGATAATAGCAGCACTACCGCACTATAGTTTATAGCGGTGAAATATGGAACTAATTATCCCCAACTTAAATATATACTAACCGTGTATAGCTGTGAACATTTTCAAGTATGTAATTTGAGTGTACAAAGAGGGATGAACATAGAGGTGAGTGGAGTAGTTTGTATCCACAAACATACTAAGGATAATCAGGGCGCGCAGGTTGAGGGGGAGGGGATCGTGTGGCGTGTATAGGTTATGACAGGCATGTATACAATATTTTAGTTGGGAAACCTGAAGATAAAAGACCCCTTGGTGGGCCGATACGTCTATGGGACTATGGGAGGTTATGTGGATACGGATTTGAAGGATCTCTAATTACTGAGCCCATTTATTAAAACCATGATTATTTTAAACAATACAATAATTATATTCTATCATAAAAGAAATTAACCATGTAGCCAAACGCATCTTATTTCTTACGTTTTTATGAATGTTGATAAACAACGTTGCCATATGTCTACACCGGGCTGGAGAGGGCTAGAGACAGATATTTAATTAGTTACTATTATTTTCTAAGCATTGATAATATATATTCAAAGTGATAGTTGAAGATCAAATATCCTGATATAAGTAGGAAAGTAGAACTAATAACTTTTGTAACTGTGTTGAGCGGCCATTCCCATCTGCATCCAACTTTTAACTCAACGGTGTTTCTATAATAATAGTAGAAGTTTATTGACGCCGAAATGGAGTTACATAATTTTAAGCAACGCCTCGGGGTCGAATCGTGATCTTCAGGAACTGGTAACTGACCTCTCTAACCACTCAGTCAAAGGGACGGTTAAGAGATGCCTGAAAGGAAGTACGGCGGCGATAACTAACACTGTGTATGCATCAACAGCGCCGGGAGAGATGTTTTAGGTAAGGAACATTACTGTTTATTTTTTATTATTTAATGTGTGTGAGAGAATACAAACCTCGATATCATGAAGCCCAATGTTTGCTTAGGACAAGGAGGGGGGGGG
>CABFOV010000204.1:167013-181303 GCA_902141375.1 Timema poppense
GGGGGTCGAAGGAGGGGGGAGGAGAAGGGTATATACCCTAATGAACATCATTCATCTTCAAGATTGATGAGTTGGAGCGTAGGGTACACTCCGTTTCCAATCAACGTTCACGTTTCTTCGTGTCGTATGTGTGGAGAGGTTTCACGCGATGTGGATAAGAGTGAAGAAGAGAGGAGAGCGGGGTTGTTGGAACGATATAAAAATATTTTCCCATGGTTTACTCTCGGTTGTATTTACTGTAAACGTGAGCACATATTTTATCAGTCGAGAGTCATGATTTTATGTAATGGGTTTTGATTATTGTGTGTGTGTGTGCACGCGCTCACAAATATGACCTGTGTATTTCTAAATTCCATCTTACTAATAATACTTGTGAATGATGAACCCCTGCCTAATAAATAAATTTCGTACCGCTATCGGGAGGGCACTCGTATTAAAAGTCAATCTCATCTAGTCTGGTTTTCTGGTGTGGAGGGAAGAGGTTGGAGTTCGAATCCAAGCCGGTTACACAGAAGATGGTTATCCTGGAACAGTTTCTTCTCTTTACTCTAAGCAAATACGGACATTTCCACCTTCCCTATCTCTACCCTATTAATGAGATTGGGGAAACATTAACTTTATTTTAGAACTCCGTCTTGAGTGGCCGAATGGTCTAAGGTGGCATTCTATTGTTATACTGGCCTGCTGATGATGGAGGGATCGGTGTTCGAATTCCGGTTGCGTCTACTGACGGTGTTTTTTCTTAAATGGTTTCCTCTCTTTTCTTCCACGCAAATTAGGTTAGATTACCTCTAAAATGCTTCCTTCCTTATCGCCACCCCACTAGGGTAGTTATCATATATGCGTATAACCTGAACAGGTATTAAGACGCGATAAACATATTTCAGACTATTTATTTTTATGAAATTAATTGTTACTAAGCTATTTACATGTTCTAACACCAACAATAGATATATTCAATAAATACTTTCTTATTAAAGCTTAAACGCTGGGGAGAATACATATGGCACCATGATGGAATGTTGTGAATACGCAACGGCGCCAGTCGTGATATCATACGTCTGGCTCATTACTGCCGTATATTTACATTGCATAGCTCGTACGAGTTCTATCACGTTGCTTTAATTTGATGCAGTTGTTATTCACGTGCGGTCGCAATTTTTTTAATTTAGCTTAAGTACTAATTACGCTAATGGGTTAGGAATTGGGAAGGTTGAACTTAGAAGAAGAGAACCCGAATTTGCGTGGAGGGAGAGTGGAAAACCAGTTAAGAAAAACCACCCCAGTTTACAAGACCAAGATTCGAACTTCGATCTCCCCGTACTCGGTAGTCTAGCTCAACAAGAAACTAGCGCGTTAGCTAACCAAGCAACCGAGGTGGGTCCGGTCTATAATATATATTAAAGTACGAATCTAAGGAAGGAACTCAGATAAGAAAAGTATATTTTCAACAAAAATGTAAGTACATTCTTTTAAAAAACCTTGTATGACCTGGCGGTCTAGGGGTATTATTATTATTATTATTATTATTAGCACCGCGTCTTAATACCCGTTCGGGTTATACGCACTTACGCTAATGTGTAATGGTAGGGTGATTGTGAGATGAAATGGAGGACCTACAGTTTAACGTGGAATCCGGACCACGGTAGAGGCCTGGCATTCCCCACATTCACAAGATGTGTATTAATCACAACTTGCGATTGTGTTGAATGCCAGGTCTCCATCGTGGTTCGGATTCCACGTTAAACTGTAGGTCCTCCATTTCATCTCACAATCACCCTACCATTACACATTAGTGTAAGTGCGTATAGCCCAAACGGGTAGTAAGACGCGGTGCTAATAATAATAATAATAATAATAATAATAATAATAAAGTAATCTTGCTTGTAATTTTTTCTGTTCAAAATACGTCCTAATTGAAACTTATATTGTATGATTGCTAGGAGTTTTGTAGATTGAGTTACAAAGTATTAGCTAATGTAGTCTTGTATTTATCAATAATTACTATGTACTTTTTTCTAATAATAAGCTATGTTTCTGTAACAGGTAAACATTATTGTAATATTATTTTTTTTAAATAAAATTTACAAAAATACACTAGATTACAAACATTTATTTAATAATATTTTTTCAATAATAACATCATGTAATAAATTAGGCTCTATGTATTTTTGATTATTATTTGGAACATGATAGGATGTTGCAAAAATGCAACGGCCCCAGTCCTCATGTTATTTTTTTTTAGCGCCAGTTCCCGAATAATTATGTAAACAATAGCTATAGAATCCTAGCCTTGTAGGTTAAAACAAGAGCTCATCCTGCTCTTCCTTAACCATTAGTTTAAAAAACATTATTAATGTATAAAATAACTTCTGTTTATGAATTTTTTAATCAGGTACTTAATTAGTCAGCCTTCCTTCTCCCATTCCCCTCTCTCTTTTAATTAAAATCAACAAGCAAAACGTTAAGTGGACGGTTAAAATTTAAACAGAGGTAAAAAGGAATAATCTTTGAAATCAAAACCTTCAGAACGAATGTCTTCTTCCATTAGAGGTCGAGTTTCTCCTGAACACACAACCAAAAACAGTTTGTGACTCATCAAATGTTAAGTACATTATGCAACAAAATAATATGTAAAGAGGAATTTACACTCACGTAAAATGCAACGAACCTGAATCGCGATTAACTTTAAGATTAGGACCAGCGAACTTGCCAGATCGTGAATCGACACATTCCCATTCATTGTTTTACTAAACTGCGGATTGTACAGTCGAACAACATAGTCATCAGAAATATATGGTCTTCAATAAAATTGTATATTTGCATTTACTAGGTCCCTAAGTTATTTATATTTTGAGCACTGTTGTATTCAGCTATGTAAAATGATTATTTGAATTTGATAAACGAGTAATTTAAAGAGTTAAATACATTATATAGAATAGTTAATATCACGTTGATTCTGAAAAAAAAAAGTACCAGATTTGGTCGCATAGCTGGATGATTAAAAACACTTTGAAAATAAACTCGCCCTGTTATAATCTAGTGTGTGTGTGTGTGTGTGTGTGTGTGGGTGTGTGTGTGGATGTGTGTGGTTGGGTGTCCATGAAAATATAAGGCACTTTTAGGTAGCTGGAAAGCTAAATTTGACGGGAAGGTAGATGACTAGAAAAATATAAAAAGTGGAAATTTCAAAATGGGGTTCAATAAAATGGAGGTAGGAGGCTATAGTTAGAAAAATACTTTCAAGGTTAGGTGGAAAACTAGAATTTGTCAGGCAACTTTAGGTAACCAAATAAGTCTTAAAAATTGAATTTCTAATTGGTGGTTGGAAAAATGTGGATAGGGGGCGAGGGTTTAAAACTATCTTAGCTAAGTGTGGTAGAAATCTGAAATTCGAAAGCTAAGTAAACGGACCAAGAAAAATAACCATAAGAGTTTGAAGATTTTAAATTTTAAATATGACCCCAGGAAATAGGGGAAAGGGAGAGGGGCATAAAAATTAAAAATAGCTTGTAGATGTGACAAAAAATTCAAATTTGGCAAGCCGGTAAGACCCTTAGAATAACTAAATAGATCTTAATATTTGACATTTATAAGTAGGATTTGAATAAATAGTGTGTGGGGGGAGGGGGGTGGCAAGGGGGCGCTTAATACATTCAACTACTTTTCTGTGTGGTAGAGAAATCGTTAATCAGGTATAGAGACCACTCCAAAGAGAAGTCTTTAAATTTTAAAATTGAGCTTGGTAAATGGTTTATAAGTGTTAGGAAACCAAAATTTGGCAGACAGCTAAAATACATCACGCTAAGAAATCATAAATGTCTTGTCAATTTTAAATTTTAAAATGGAACTCCAGGAATTAGGAGAAGAAGGGTTGGGAAGGTTATAAACTTTTTTTTTACGTGTGGTAGAATATTTAAATTTGTCAGGCAGGTAGAAGTTAAAGAGTTAGAGAAATGAAGGGAAGTGGGGTAGGGGTTAAAATTTTCATAACTAACAGAAAAAAAACTACTGCTCTGTGTGGTATAAAACCGTAAATAGGCAAGAAGGTAATAAACACTCCAAATACAATACACGTCTGGATATTTTTAATTTCAAAATGGGGCTCAAGAAAAGGGGTTAGCGGATGGAAGGGGTATACTAAAAGTAAAAAAAATATTTTAAGGTGAGCTAGAAAGTTTAAATTTGGTAGGAATGTAGCGGGATCACTGCAATTTACCAAATACATGGTAAATATCAAATATTTCTTAAAGGGGGCTGGTAAAATAGAGTGTCTCATAATTTCCAAAACTAAAAGAACAAATTACTACTACTACTACTACTACTACTATCGCTACTACTAATACTATCGCTACTACTACTATCACTACTATTACTACTACTACTACTACTACTACTACTACTACAGTGTTAGACAATTTACATTTGTCAGGCGGATATAGGGAGCACCTTAAACAGTATAAAGGTATGAAAATTCATTGAATTTCCAAATGATGGAAAGAAAAATGAGGAGCGTGGGTCCCTTCAAAATTTCCAGAGCAAATATAAAAAACATCTTTTTCGGGAAGAAGGGGAGGGTAATAAAATTAAATTTTGGAATGTGAGTTAATAAAGTTTCCCGGATAGCCGAATGACGCCTGAACATTTGGAATGTCAAAATTAAAATCCCGGGAAATGGAAGAGCCTACAATTTATACAACTCATATAGAACACTATTTCCGATATTGTTCTATGTTGATATTTGTTAGGCACGCAAAAAATACAACACAGTAGGCCTATAACCAAATAGGTCTAAAAATCTCAAATTGGGAATGTGGAATAACTTGAGATCTTTTCAAATGGATTAGAAAATATACTTTTCGGCATGGAAAAAAAAAGTTAAATTTTCCAAATTGGTGAAAGTACGACCCCACATAACCATAAAAGTTGGAAAGTTTGGAATTTAATAATCAAATTCTGGAAAAGAGTGTGAGGGGGAATAAAAATGCCGGTAACTAATAGAACATTTTGTTTGTTTGTTGGAAAACTTGAACTTTGTAGAGGCAGATGAAAAATGTCTGAAAATAATGAGCCACATAACAATTAAAATAAACAAAATACTCACGACATAATTTGGCAGTCGTGATTGATTATCTTCGCTAAAATATGATCAATATTTATTAGTTTTCCATAATAGAGTGTATTATTTTATTTATGTTCTTAGATGAAATGCGATGATTTTTTCTTCTTTTTTTCTTCCTTTTCCAAACATGTTTCTGTAACAATGTTTATTAATTCGTTTCACCTATATTAATACCGTACTTAGGTAATTATTGCGTTGTCAACGGATTGTGTTCGTTTGTGCACTCAGCTTATGGACTAGATAATATATTCTTTCAAAGATTTTTTCTTTAAATTCATTAACAGCCATAGTATGTGATTGCTATAGTTAGCTTCAGATTGTACTTGAAGGAAATACCAACATTATGGCAGCCAATTTTTGTTTATCATCGCGTCTTATTATTTGTTTGGGCTATACGCATATGTAATTATTCTAATGGGGTAGGAATAAGAAAGGAAATATTTTATAGTTAATATACCCGCATTTGCGTGAAGAAGAGTGGGAAACCATGCAGGGAAAACCACCCTCAGTAGATCCGACCAGGATTTGAACACCAATTTCCCCGTATTCATCAAGCCAGAATAACACTAGAGTGACGTGTTAGACCATTAGGCCACTGAAACGGGTCAGCTGGATGTTGAACGTCCTATTGATTTACTGTAGTTTGATGTGGCTTACCTGTGTAAAGAACAGGTTAAACTGTTAGTTTAGTATATATATATATATAACCCGCCTCGGTGGCGTACGCGCGTGTCGTGTTGAGCTCGACTGCTGACGACGGGGAAATCGAGGTTCGAATCTCGGTCGGGTGAACTGGGGGTGGTTTTTCCTAAATGGTGTTCCACTCTCCCTCCACGCAAATGCGGGTTCACTTCCTCTAATTCAACCTTCCCAATTCCCAATCCATTAGAGTAATTAGTACTTAAAGCGTATAACCCGAATGGGTAGTAAGACGCGGTGCTAGATATTAATTAATTAGTTTAGTATAAAACGGGGCAGTGTTGAAACATTACAATATTTTGTAATATACATGATAAGATTTAGTTTAAAACGTGATAATATTATGGCAATAATATTTAATGAGGGACATTGCAATTTTGGAAAAATTATAATATTATAGAGAGCCTACTTGTATGGTAACATTAGACCACAGTGTTAAATATAATGTGACATTATTCTAATTTAATTATATTATAAAGAGATGTGATAATATTGTAAGATTATCATTTTTTTTTGAACGAAACAATACGGGACACAGATTATGACAATTTTGGTGTACTGTACTTATTTGGCTGTAGACGTTGATGGAGTTAAAACATACATATTAAAACAGGTTCCAACATTTAAGGGCCTGGTCACTCCTCGATACAATATTTGGTCGGGAAGTCATTCATACGTTGTTTATGTTTTTGCCCGAAAGCGCCTTCCAGTCATTGATAAATGTCCACACAGCTACTGTAAGTAAACCAGCCGTTATCTCAACATGCGTCCGACAAGGCTGCAAGTTTTCGAAACAAGTAAGAGGAGCGCCAAAGGAAGAGCGCTGCTTCAACAGCTGCCTTCCATCTAACACTTACCGGCCATTTCTTTCCCACGAGATGAAGCTATAATAGTACCAAGTCAACGCGAAATATTTATACAGTCGGCGAAATTGACGCCATAAAGGTCCACATGACCTGGCGTATAAAGATCTATATGATATCCCGCAGACATCTCTAAGCTACATGTTCTCAATACTACAACCTGTCCTATCTCATTTATCTTGATTTTTTTTTGTTAATGCTTTCACAATAATATTTTAGTTGAAGATATACGAATTTATTAGTAACAATAACATTTCACATACAAATGATACACAAAGTATAAAGAAGCACACATGACGCTACTCTTGCATCGAGAGGACAATCTTTTAAAGTGCCAGCCACCAACACATTCAGGCTATTCCATTAGCTGGCGTGCCTCTCTTACTATCACCAAATAGTAGCCTTTTGATAATAATTATAATATTAAATATTTAACATGGCTTATTGGCTAGATAGCATTATATAGACTTATAAACAATTTTGAATGTTCATACATATATTTAGTTTAACAAATATTTGAAAGAAAGCGTATTAAGTTAAATGTATTACCCCCCCGCCCCCCCCCCTTTCACGTCTTGGTACCCAATCAGGCTACACGCATATTTAGGCGTACATTAATTACGCTAGTCGAATATAGAATAGGAAGGGAGTATTTCAGAGTAAATGTACTCGAATTTACTTGGAGGGATCATGGGAAACATTTAGTAAAATCCACCCTCATTACACCCCACCGGGATTCTAACTCCGATCTCTCCATCATCGGCAATTTAATAAATCTTGAGAGTGACGCTTTCGGCCATGTGATCACAGATGTGGGTTTAAACACTATTTATAAGCTGATGTTCCTCTCTCTTTTCTTTTTTTACAGTCTAAAATTAATAAGATGGAGCTAATCCTTTCAACAGCTCTAAATAAAGACAGTTCAATAAGTCAAATCGAATGGCGAATAAAAAGAGGGGATCAAATGGGCATGGCTACACACTATTTTCAAGCCTAAAAAAACTTTAAACATAAGAGTCGGCTGGAAACCAAATACGAACAATAAAGTGACGGGCGATATAAAATGAGACTCACCGTCAAGAGAACCTTTTACCATGTGTGACCTCCATCATTTTAATTTATGTGTATCAACATAACATAAATAAAAGTATGATGTTTTTTAAATAAATAAACCACTCTTTATAACACAAATGCATATATTAATTTTCATCGCCACCACCTATAATTGGAAGTGGTTGCAAATGGCCCTAGCTCACAGACATGGAAAGAACCGATCCACAACCGCTAGGTTAAACGTGTTGCGCTCCTTTTTGAGGCTTTACTCCTTTTCTTATTTGTGCCCTCTTAACTAACTCGGTTCGCATTTGTCCCCAGCTTCGCAGATGGTCCAGGACGGATTGGAGCTGGCACATACCGAAAAAAAACCCAGTCATTGGGTTAAGTAAGCAATGTGTCAATATCAATGCGGAGAGTCATAACGGGTGGTAAGACATCGAGCACCAAATATTAATTATGTTTTTTTTAATCACCACGTGTTACTTACAACCCGTCCAGGTTATATCCATGAATCTACATGCATTTGCGTGGAAGTAAAGTGGGAAATCATTTGGGGGAAACCCTCCTCGGTTGACCCGACCGGGATTCGAACATCAATCTCCCCATTATCAGCAATCCAGTTTAACACAAGAGTGATGATGCCTTCCCTTAGACCATTCGGTCACTGAAGAGGGTATTAATAATGTTAAACGTGGTAAAAAACTTACAAATTATTTTATAAAAACAGTCTCATGTGTTCGTTGCTAGAGCCAACCTTAAGTGTGAGAGTCGAAATACACATAATATAATATAATGTGGGTGATATCGTGCTTTGCATTTTAGCTATCCTTCAACATACGCGGCCAAGTGAAAGCTAGTAAGCCCAAGTAGCAATAAATAATCTGTATTAGTGAAACAAAAGATCACGAGGGAAAAAAAACTCCTAACTGAAATGGCAGAGTTACTCATGTAGGAAGCGAAGTTGTGAAAGACATACAACATTGTTATTGTTTAGTTACTAGCTAAGATGGGGGTTTATTATTTTTCCGTAGATAATAAGATGTTATTAAGTGATTATTACTTGCTGTGAAATTGTGTTAAGAGGCCACAGTAAAGCTATGTGAATAGATAAAGGAAAAGATTGTACTAAGAATCTATTTTCAACAAATAACATGTCAACAAGAATGGTACGAAACGGATTTGTAAATACTTGTACACCAAGTTTGGGACGACCTAAATATTTTACCTACTTCGACAATTAAAAAAAAGCGCCAAAAGCTATGCTATCGGCGTTTTTATGTAACTGGTGTGTAAAGGTTGTTTGTCAATTTGAGAATGTTGTCAACATCCGTTTCACTTCAAATTTAACTCATCTAAGCAGACACTTTTATTATAAAGGCTTAAAACCGTTATTTCTCCCCTTGGGCATGCATGGCAATTTTTCTATTTATAATGTTTAGTTAGGGCTTGCCCTTCTGACGTTCTGAATGACCGCCATACTTCTTTACTCAAATGAGATATGTCGTATAAAAAGTTTGATGTCCGGAATATAATGGATTGCCCGGTGACACATAGATCAAGGTTTTAATCTTGGTCTAGTGCACTCTGAGTGATTTTTCTACATGTGAGTTAGCATTGCGGTTTTCTCATCTTCCTTTCCAAAGGCCAAAACACAACGGATCCGCTGCACCGTCTGCCGCTTCTGATGTATGCACGCGTACAACTATAGTTCTTTTATTCAAGAGTACAGTAGCCCCGTGGCTTCTTTGGTGCTGACTGACAGCTCACAGCCGACTTCTGACTGTCAACATTTAGGTATATATCTAAATTTTGACTGTCAGAAGTGACAGCTGCTAAACACAGGTTTTTGTAGATCATATGATTCGGCGTAGGGAAACACAATTTGGTCTGGTAACTTTTCAAAGCCATCAGCTGTCAGCTGTGAGGTGTCAGTCAGCCCCAAAGAAGCCATGGGGCTACTGTAGTTAACGCAATTATGTTACATGTTATTGTACCTTTATTATGTGAAGAAGTTTAAAGAAAAACAAGAGAAACATCCCTGATAACGTCGACATGTCCTTATATATAGTAAGACTAGATACACGTAAGGTAAATTTGCAGCTTTGTAAGCATAAATATAGTTAATAAATTGTCCCTGTTTGTTTGTCACTACCCATTCGGGGTATACGAATAGTTTTTTTTCCATCGGGAATATTAAATATATATATAACACAACTATGGTCTAAGTATTATCACAATTACTTCATTTCACCAGTGTATTGAAAGTGTTAATCACTAGAATGTAAGATATAAGAGCGATCAATCAAGTTGAATATCTTTCATCTGCTGGCGGTGCAGCGCACCACTCCTACGGGGACAAGAAGCTCCACCGCACTGCGCACCTACGCAAGTTTTATTCTCTACGCTGAAATTTGAATCCTTGCTGCCGTTTTGTGTGGAGGGGTGACACGCCGCAATCCGGTGTGAGTAGTGCCATTTAAATATATACATGTAGAAAGTAAACGTGCGCTGGCGCGCAGAGGCTTGCGGCGCAGTGCCGCGCTGTGGTGGGAGTAGCGCCATTTAAATATATACATGTAGAGAGTAAACGTGCGGTGGCGCGCAGAGGCTTGCGGCGCAGTGCCGCGCTGCGGTGGGAGTAGCGCCATTTAATTATATACATGTAGAGAGTAAACGTGCGGTGGCGCGCAGAGGCTCGCGGCGCAGTACCGCGCTGCGGTGGGAGTAGCGCCATTAGCTTTGTAAGCATAAATATAGTTAATAAATTGTCCCTGTTTGTTTGTCACTACCCATTCGGGGTATACGAATAGTTTTTTTTTCCATCGGGAATATTAAATAGATATATAACACAACTATGGTCTAAGTATTATCACAATAACTTCATTTCACCAGTGTATTGAAAGTGTTAATCACTAGAATGTCAGATATAAGAGCGATCAATCAAGTTGAATATCTTTCATCTGCTGGCGGTGCAGCGCACCACTCCTACGGGGACAAGGAGCTCCACCGCACTGCGCACCTACGCAAGTTTTATTCTCTACGCTGAAATTTGAATCTTTGCTACCGTTTTGTGTGGAGGGGTGACACGCCGCAATCCGGTGTGAGTAGTGCCATTAAAATACATACATGTAGAGAGTAAACGTGCGGTGGCGCGCAGAGGCTCGCGGTGCAGTGCCGCGCTGCGGTGGGAGTAGCGCCATTTAAATATATACATGTAGAGAGTAAACGTGCGGTGGCGCGCAGAGGCTCGCGGCGCAGTACCGCGCTGCGGTGGGAGTAGCGCCATTATAATTATATACATGTAGAGAGTAAACGTGCGGTGGTGCGCAGAGGCTCGCGGCGCAGTGCCGCGCTGCGGAGGGAGTCCAACTGATGCGCTTGTATCTTTTTTTCTAAGGCATCCTGCAAATTTCCAACCTCTTAGAATAAGTAGGTAGTTAATAGCCTTGGTGTTGATCACACAACCTTCTAATGATAAAATTATAAAATATAAAGGAGGATGCTGTTATGAAACATTTTTTTAAAATCATTAGATACACATGAGAGCTTCGTGTGTATATAAACATATCAATAGCTTGGGTATATTCCATGATATACTACCAAGATAGTGGGATCTAAAATCACAGCAGAAAAGGTAAATCATTTTATAAACTAATTACTATAAGAAAGTTATCCTCGCAGCAAAAATGTAAATTATATCGATGATGTGTGCAAGAGGTTCCATCACAAATAGATTGTCAAACAACTAAGTGAAAACCAAAAATATCACAAGTTATCCAAATGAGGAATGCACTAGAAATAAAACGAGGTAATTTTTATTCTTAAATATTTTTTTCAATAAATTAGATTTAATTATTTAAATATTTTTTTGTATACTTTTTAATCGATTTGACTGGTTTTACAATCTTAATTTATGTATTATATATATATAAAGCTCTTTTATTTTATTATTATTATTATTAATCTATAAAAATAATTTTTTACTAAAACCATAACATTCAACACGTTGCTATATAAATTTCTTCCTTCTTAAAAAAGTAAAGGGGTTCTTTCTTATAGGCCTACATCACTTTTTCAGTCGGTTGCCTAAGCTTGTATTGGAAAAATAATCTAAATCAAACCAATAATTATAAAATTATAGATTAGTGTAGATGCATTTACCCGCCTCGGTAGCCACGTAGTTCTTAAGGCATCACTCACACAATGGACTGAACTACCGCAGACGGGAAGATCGTGGCTCGAATCCCAATCAGAGGGACTGTGGGTGTCTTTTCTTAAATTGCTTTCCTTTCTCTACCATATGCGGGTACACCACCTTTAAATTCAACCTTCTTTATCCTTAACACGTCTGTGCANCTACCATATGTGGGTACACCACCTTTAAATTCAACCTTCTTTATCCTTAACACGTCTGTGCAATTATTACATATTTGTATACCATGAACGGGTAGTAAGACGCGGTGATGAAAAACATTATAAACGTGTTTAAAACCCTTCTCAGAATAAAATGTACCTATACACTCAGCTATACCGGGTGTTCATTAGAAACCTTTCCATCAAAATATCTCGAAAACAACGCATTGCAGAAAAAAATGGTTTTAAACAAAAGTTGTTTGGTTCTGAGGGGGAAGTAAGGTGGTAGGGATGGTATGACCTTGGGTGGCATTGCTAGCTTTGATTCTCTTAATGAGAATCCCTATTTTTTATTACAGTCCAGGAAAGATAAGAAAAAATAGCCTTAACTCCCCAAAAAACCAACCGCAAAAGAAATGAATTTTTCACCATTGTATTAAAAAATTGTGCAGAATAACATATCCAAAGTTCACACCAATTAGTGCTAGGAAAACCGCCACCAGTTTGAAAAAAAATGAGAAAAAGAGTGACGAAAATAAGTTTTCTAGGTTTATCTCGTATATGGCTTGATGTATGTTAATTTCTTGTAAGTACAAAGTGAGAGATAATAAAAATTTTCACAAATTTGATCTCTATAATACTTTTGTAAAGGGAATGTCTACACAGATATTGCTGATTACTATAATGACACCACTTAAAATATTCTGCTAGATCACGTTGTGCCATTTTTCAAAAAGGTGGTTTTAAGCTTTGTAAAGTAAAAGCATTTTTTTGTTGTTTAAAACCCTTTTTTCTGCACTGCGTTGTTTTCGAGATATTTTTGTGGAAAGTTTTAGGATGAACACCTGGTATATATATGTATGTAGCTTATAAATAAATGAATATACAATATCTATGTATGTACAGTAGCCCCATGGCTTCTTTATGGTGTTGACTGACAGCTTTAAAAAGTTACCAGACAAAATTACGTATCCCTACTCCAAACCAGATGACCTGCAAAAACATGTGTTTATCAGCTGACACTTCTGACATTCAAAATTTAGGTATATACCTAAATGTTGGCTGTCGGAAGTCAGCTGTGAGCTGTCAGTCAGCACCAAAGAAGCCATGGGGCTACTGTAGCTTATATGCTAGTTAAATCTATACAAAATAGTAAATACAAATATTTGGTAGTTTGTATTTTTAGATATATGGCTCGATTTACTGGACTATTTTTATTGTCACTACGAGATCTATTTGAAATACTCCTAGCTTCTTGCCTTTCTATCTCTTTATAACACCTACGAAATTAGCGACCTACGAGCTTTATAATTATCCGTTGTGTCGGCTGCTGCCTGCGTACCGTGTAAAAAGATTGCTATCGCGTAATTGCTATTATTGCACGCCTCGCACAACGAGTCGAGTTATCTTTTCAAACTTCACCTTGGAGATGGTCACGTAGCTCGTTATATAAGCCCCACCAAAAGAGAGCACACCTCCAGCAGCAAGGTCTCCAGCCTATGACAAGCCAGTTGAATGCGTTCAGCGTCATTTTTTATATTTATATTTTAAAACACTTACTATGCAAGTACAGATAAAGTGACACAAACATGAGGCATATCAACCAAGATTTTTTTTTGTAAGCAAAATATAAGAAAATATAACCTCAAAATAAACAATATTTACTTTCATACTGAGGGAATTTTCAAGTGTGTGGTTGGCTGTACTGTTGTTTTTGTTAGTTATCTCTTTCCTCCCCCTCCTTCCAACCCACCCATCTATCCGATTCTCCTTTCTTTCTCCCATAATCACACATCTAGTCACGACCCTCAACAAACAGCGGTTTGATATAGGCTGTGTATCTCTCTTAATTGGTCTCACGTTTTCTGACAACACTTTAAGAAACTTTTCCTCCCTGACAAAACTTAGTTTTGAAGTTTGCATATCGGGGAAATACAACGACGTCGGAGCATCAAACTCTTATTAATATTCATATATTCATTCAGAAATATTTAAGTTGACAATATTATTGAACAACTTTTAAAGCACCCCTGTTAACCAATATTTAATGCTCCGAATACGAAAGTGGAGAGATTTCTATCACATTTTTAAAAAAAACCTGAGAGTAATCAATTTTAAATTAATTATAAAAAAATAATATGTATGTATATTTGTTTAATGTATAGCCACACTATACTAATTATTATTATTATTATTA
>CABFOV010000204.1:182877-205707 GCA_902141375.1 Timema poppense
GCTACATTGATTTTTGAATAGTTTGAATTTAAAAAAAAAAAAAAAAGTCGTGTTGAAACTGCCGAAACCAGCCACGAAAAGCCACGAGATATATTTATACCTTTTATATATAGCTACCTCAATCTATATTCCCACCTATTTATATCTTGACCTTAAACTAATAATCACCATTCACCCTCCCCCACCCCCCCAAAAATAAATTACCAACAGATATAACAAATGTATAGGCGCTACAGAACTAGCAAAAGTAGCAAAAGAGATGGAAATGTACAAACAGGAAGTTATATTTCTCCCCTATTTTGGTGAATTTAAACAGAGATTTTCTTACAAAAATTAAAGTTATTGGGTGATTTTGTCTCTTTTAATAATTCGTGTATGCAAGGATTTTTTTCCTATACAAGTAAATATTTACATTTATTTGAGGTATTTAACGTGCTATTTCTGAACCGATTATATCAGAACACGACCTATAAAATAACTTAGATCTAAAACAAACCCAATATCCAGCCCCTGGCCGTTAATTCATTTCACCATTTTTTTCCCCCATGCCAGTAATAGAACCCAAGACCCTCAGCTCAGTAGATAGGCAAGTTACCAACTAAGCTAAGGTGTCGGACTAACAAATAAATGTATGTACATTATTTTCACCATGAAAGGTTATAAAATAGGCGCCATAGTGGTATCCTTACTTTTCTGGTTAAACGGAGTGTAAGTTTGTAAGGTGGATACGCTCTTCTTCCACTGAATCAGCTCTCGAATGTAATGGAAAACATTAATCCTTATAGGGTCTGAAGTGCGATGGTTCAGGGTATTAGAGGAACATGTAGTGTATGAAGTGAGTTCATAGCACTTCCTTAAGGCAATCCATGAGGGAGGGAGAGAGATAAAACGATAGCTTCTTTCATTGTAGAAACGTGACAAGAGTATTTCGTATGTGCGCATGCCTGCGCTAATGGCTCGAGTGTTTTACAACAGAAGAAATGTGTTAGGATAACAGTAGAAAATCTTTGTTCTGATATTATCATAATCGTTAATTATATGTATTTTATCACCGCGTCTTACTACCCATTCAGTCTATACACTTATATACTATATTCTTGAGATCTTAATAATCAGAGCTAGATGCGGCTATAACAGCAATTAACAAAAAAACACAATAACTTTGCTATTTAATCCATCACTTATGTACTAATTATGTTAATGGATTAGGGATAAGTAAGTCTGCATTTGGAGGAAGTGTACCCACATTTGCGTGGAATGAGATAGTTGAAAACTATTTATAGTACGCCTCCATCAGCACACTCGACCAGGATCGAACCACAATCTCTCCCCATCACCGGCAGTCTAGTCTTTTGCAAGAGTAGCTACCTTAGACCATGCGGCCATTGAAGTGGGTCACAGTGCAATATTGAAGTGCGTTGTTTCATCATGTCACTGTCAAAACTAATATGAATCGCTTAGCGAGTTCTCAAGGGGGCTCGGTTCACGTAAAATATCAATCCGCTACCAATGTGGACATGTAGATTAAATTTTATGTGTTAGTTCTGGTCACACTCTCGCTAAGGAGGTCTCTAACCCAAGGATGGTGGAACGTTTTGGACCAGTGCGCTACTTAAGGAATAATTAAATTTTAAACTTGTCTAGTGTGACACCTCTTATTTATGTTATTTAATGAGTATTTAAAAATTATATTGATGATTATTATGAAATGTAATGAATGACACTTATAAAATTGTAAATATTTTAATAATACCTATATTTTAAAGGGAAACGTATTTTATTGTAACATTGGACGTATAAGACGATATTAATTTCAATAAATTAAAGTAAAGACATTAATATTAGTACCTTCAGTAAAAAATAAATAAATACATACAAATTACGTTAAACTCAAAAGTATACATTATTTTTTCCATATTATTTTGAAATGTGTTGTATTTTTCTATCAAAGATATTTATGTTTTGTTCATAATCTGGTGTCTTTAACAGCCCACGAGAAGCATTTAGGTACGAGCCAAGATGATTTCCAGGTGTTGACTTTACAAAGTTCTTTTTGGAGTCACTTGCCATTGAATAATATGGCTTTCGAAATATTATTGACTTCAGAAATTTAAACCACGTAGGGACAAGTTTTATTTAATGTTTATTTTAATGTATACGTGCCATCCAAATCGCGTTTGCGAGCCAACGCACGCACGGCATAGATTTGCCATCCCTGGTCTAGCCTATTTAACCTCAAAGAAAAGCTCTTGCAGTCAAAACAAGACCAAAGTTTTTAGTGAAAACATATTCTGTGGGGTTCAGCAATTGTAAACTTATCAAACGTGCCAGTAATAAAATACTTATAGTTTAGTTTCCTACGTGAAAGAAAAATAAGGTTTGATTTTTTTTATAAACATTACAAGCTAAAACTTTTGTCAAAAATAAACGATAGATGTGAGAGGTCATTTATCAAACGAAACAAAAAATTCTTCAGAAGGTCAAATTAGTTACCGCTATATATTTATCATTGTATAAGGAACAGTTCGTGGCACATAAACGCAACGAAGCGTTAAATTTGGGGAACATAATTATTGGTCAGCAGGTATGGTTATTATTTTTTACATTTTCATTGACAGATAGATAATGAAGATTAGTATTGTTTTAAAGTCACTTTTATTCTCTCTCCCCCTCTATAATATATAACATTATTTTATATACATATGTATGTTTTTACATAAATAATATGTGTACATGTCAGTCCAATTTTCATAGAGAGAACAGATTAAAAATATTTATTGAGGTCATTGCCGATAGCATTTTACTATTATAATTGTGCTATTTTATAGGTATTGACAATATCTATTAGGCCTATTAGTGACAGCTGCAAATCATATGACTTGTATGGACAGTACGTGAAAGTAGATCTAGTAACTTTTCTAACTGCATTCCTATGACAATCAGACTGTATACATGTGTTTAGTAAATATATAAGTAACCTTTAATCTCTATTTATACGTATATATTAATATATAAATCATATATACGTATATATTATTTATATATATTAAAGCTAAGTTTTTAAATACTGGGTTATATTGATACCATACATGACTAACAAACTATTTTAACCTTGAAATAAACGCAACGAAGCGTTAAATTTGGGGGAACATAATTATTGGTCAGCAGGTATGGTTATTATTTTTTACATTTTCATTGACAGATAGATAATGGAGATTAGTATTGTTTTAAAGTCACTTTTATCCTCTTTCCCCCTCTATAATATATAACATTATTTTATATACATACATACATACATATGTATGTTTTTACATAAATAATATGTGTACATGTCAGTCCAATTTTCATAGAAAGAACAGATTAAAAATCTTTATTGAGGTCATTATCAATAGCATTTTACTATTATATTTGTGCTATTTTATAGGTATTGACAATATCTATTAGGCCTATTAGTGACATCAGCTGCAAATCATATGACTTGTATGAACAGTACGTGAAAGTAGATCTAATAACTTTTCTAACTGTATTCCTATGACAATCAGACTGTATACATGTGTTTAGTAAATATATAAGTACACTTTAATCTCTATTTATACGTATATATTAATATATATAGCATATATACGTATATATGATTTATATATATTAAAGCTAAGTTTTTAAATACTGGGTTATATTGATACCATACATGACTAACAAACTATTTTAACCTTGAAATTGCTCAACTAACATAATAAATTTTACCTTAGCATCATAACTGCTATATCTGGACCATAGGACGAATCCTTACATAAATATTAATAACTGGTATACATTCTAGCTAGGAACGAGCCCAGGTCTATGTATCTGCAATCAAGTCTCTTATTAATTTTTTTTTAAATTGCTGTCAGTTCTGTTCAAATCTTATTTTCATTAAATAATCAATACACCTAGATAAAACGACAATTTTACGTATAAAATAAAATGCCTCTTAGTTGGTCAATTTATATCTTTTGATATATTAATATTGAGCCTTTCTTGACTTCAAGGAGTAGGGTAGTCCTTTCTCTGAGTTTAGAAACTATTGGTTTTAACAGCTGTAGAGCGAAGCGAGTCCCTATGAATTCATATACAATTATTTTAAAAATAACAATAGTTTTTCTCAGTAGAAACATAACCCTTCCATCTTTTAATAATTTCAAAATATAGCAAACAATTCCCATTTTTATTTCTACACGTATCTAACTCACTATGTAGATTTCATTAATGAGCAAAAGCTCAATTGCATTTAGCCTCTAACTCAAGTCATTTTCATAAAACAAACGAAATTTGAAATGCAGTAAGGTTATGTCAGGATTGAACATCATCTGATATCATAATATTTTATTTAAAAAAGTTAGAAGCCCAGGTCAATGGCAAGCTAAGGCTCTGCCCCAGAGATGCTATCGACACCAACAGGCCCATTAAATTCATTGGTAGCCACACCCTAACGTTGCCTGGAGGGATTTCACTTCACATCCGACGGTTACCGTTCTCCTTGTAAGGGGCTTGGTTGCTTCGAAACAACCCGCCCACAGAGTGTATGTAACAACAATGTTTGTCGGAAGACTTCCTCCTTTCCTCCTACAAGAAAATTGGCCGACTCTTCATGGACAATTTGATAAAAATATTTATGTCCACATATGAAATAGCAGTACAAAGAAGTATAGTAGGAAGGCGCTGTGGCAAGGGCGTAGAAAGGGGGTAGGGTCCGGGGGGTTCTAACCCCCACTGAAATTTGTTTGACCCCCAAGGATCTCTTGGTCTAAAGGGGGATCCACAGATAATATAAAAACTAAGTGTTATAATTTTTTAATTTTATTTAAGTTTTAAATGTATATGTCATCTACCAAATAGTTAATTAATATTTTAATATTCACCTTCAAGATACATCTTGTAAAACTTCCGATTGTAAACTTAGCTCTATCAACATCTCAGATGACTATTTCCCTACATTCAATTTGGTATTGGAAAACAAAGGACGTTTCTTGAAATGAACCGAGTAAGTGGGGTCCAAGAAAAGGTGGTAAACATTTTGGCCATAACTTTATGATTTTACTTGAAGAATTAACAAGAGAAAAGAGCAGCTTAAATAAGATATAACTGCCGGATATGGAGTTTGTAGCCTATATAGGTAGGTTTACTACCCTTCCACACCCATTCTTTCTACACACCTACTTATTTAAGACATTATTTTGGTGCTATGAAACGTTTGAAATCATACACAAAATTTTAACAGCATTAATAGTTAATACAGTAGCCCCATGGCTTCTTTGGTGCTGGCTGACGGCTTTGAAAAGTTACCAGACCAAATTATGTATCCCTACGCCGAACCATATGATCTGCAAAAACATGTGTTTAGCAGCTGTCACTTCTGACAGTCAAAATGTAGGTATATATCAAAATGTTGACTGTTAGAAGTCAGCTGTAAGCTGTCAGTCAGCACCAAAGAAGCCATGGGGTTACTGTACAAGGTTATGAAAGGTTGTTCTAGAAGGGAATCAGTGATAAAATAGTAGTGACCTGTTGCTAATATAATAAATATTAGTTTTAGTTATATACAATTATGTCGAATCTTAAAAAAATTTCCTGGGGAGATGTGCCTTATTTTTTAATTTCCCTGCGTTTCACTACCTATTCTATTCGGTTATACCTATAGTTAGGCTACTAATTAAGCTATTGTTATGAGAATGTAGAGAAAATGTATCCGCATTTTCATGGGTTAAGATTGAGAAACCATTAAGGAGAAATTAACATCAGCACACTTGACCGGGGTTCAAACCCCGACGTCCCCGGCACCGGCAGGTGGCCAACAAGACCTAATGGTCTTGACCATGTGCTCATTGGCGCGGGTGAGAAAAAATAGTAATGCAATAGTTGCTAACATTAACAATATTATATTCGCTTATGTGTAAGTTTTATGATAACAATAAATTACAGTAATAAAATATAATTTTGTTTACAAAACTCTTTATTCTTTTTGAAAATATATATTTTTGCTTTATCATATAAAGATAAATATTTTAATCGTTAAAAATTTTACCTTGTGATTATTATGAATATTGACGTGCCTCCGAATCCAAAAAAGTATACCTGGAAATTCTGTGTGTCCCTCGGTTTATCTCTCTGTACCTGGTGCCAAAACAGAAGTGGTTCGATGAATTTCGTTCATACTTTATATTTAGGCATGATATGGTATTAACTTCAGCAGTCTTTAAATTTTCAATTCTAGATCTTAAAATTATGGTTGTTGATAACTATTATTAATTCTTTTTTAATTTTCGAAAATGGTTCCAATAATTTTGATTTTAAATGTTTATCTGGGATGTATTTGACACGAGAAAAAATACTACTGTATACCAATTTTTGGGAGAAAGCTCGGTTAGGGATAGTCTACTAACGACTATTTTTTTTAAATTAGATGTTTCCCAAAATGTCTCTAAGATTCTGTTTAAAATGTATATCATAGGAGTGTTTACATGATGAATAGCACGGAATACTTAATTTCAAAGAAAAAAACAAACGATTTGTAGGTAGTTTACATATGAATGTTATGTTTTAAAGTTAAAATATTTCGAAAATGGGTTTAAGGTTTTTGTTAAATTGTATACATAGACAGTGTTTTACATTATAATAAGCAATGGCAGGATTGGGGAGATAAAGGTTCCGACACCCCCTCCCCCCAACCTCCTGTAAAATTATGTACCATATATATATATATATATATATACACCTACATATAAAACTGTTATAAGCTAAAGGTATAGTACATTTTTCATGTAGAACCCTCCTAGAAGAAGTATCTTTCTACGCCTTTGCGTTGTGGTTACTGTTTATTTTACTAATGAAAACTATATATTTTAAACATAGCAAATAAATCTTTAACATGGGAACTTGTAGCCCTGAGCACCAATGTTATAGCTATTGAGCTGTCTAAATTAGTCATGTGCCCGGGTTTCAGAATATAAATACAAAGGTCAAGGTTTTGATTCTTGTGGCCATGTGTAAATTTAAAATTAAAGCACGTCTCATAACTCAAGTGACAACCTTTAATATATTTATATAATAGCTGTATACACTCCAAAGTTATTATTTATATAAATGTTCGGAAAAAATACTTGACAGTAAACATAATATTACAGCTATTAATTTTAAACACTAATGCACTAGAGGGACGTACATGCATAACTGTACCATATTACCTGCATGCTTGAACATTATTTTTGAGAATCACTTTAAGAGTGCTGTATCATCTATCCATTTGACAAAAAACACTATGTGGAAAAATATGTTTCTAGTTAAAAGGAACGAGGATATTCCAACGAATAGAACCACTAAACATTGCAGTGGGAAATAAACGGCTGGGGAATGTTGATCATTCAAAATATTTATAAAGTTTAATTGTGCAGCTTACATTAGAGATCAAGTCAACAAAATAGCAATGGCCAAGGCTGCTTTCAGCAAGAAAAGAGTGCTAGTGACTAGCACACTGGACTTGGAGAAGAGGAATACACTTTTGATGTATTTTTTAAGCACTGCATTTTACTATCTGTTCAGGTTGTACGCATTTGTGAAGTGTTACAACGTCAGTTTTTATGGAGCTGAAATATGGATCACGAAGGAAAAGGAGCATAACTATTTGGAAATTTTTGAAATGTGGTGCTGGAGAAGAATATTTAGGATAAGTTTGAGGGTTCGGGTGACTAATGAAGAAGTTCTAAGAAGAATCAATGAGAATAAAACCATTCTGCAGATGATTCTACGAAGAAAGGCCAACTGGATGGGTCATATTCTGAGAAATAATGGCTTATTGAGTAATGTTTTAGAAGGTAAGTGTCAGAATCTATAAAATAAAGCTGCTAATATAACATAATCGAGGATTCAATTTGGACATGGCAACGAACCAGTCAAAAGACAGAACACATTATTATTATTATTATTAGTAGTAGTAGTAGTAGTGGTGGTGGTGGTGGTGGTGGTGGTAGTAGTAGTAGTAGTAGTAGTATTAGTAGATAGTATTAGTAGTAGTATTATACTTGTTTCCCATTTTGCCTTAACTGAACAACGATGCTATTGTTATGTTTGGATATTGTTATTGCTTATGGAGATGTGACTTTAGGCTGGAGTGATTATATCTTCGTTTCAATCGCAAAGTGAGAGAGCGTTAGAGGGATGAGGAGAAATACATTGTACCGTTAACCAATGGCTCGGAAGGAATTCGCTCAGCTGAAAATTAATATTGTGGTCGTGATAAGTTCAGCTGAGCTCATAGTTTTCCCGTCAATAGAGGAGGAGACTGAGATGTTAATGTCGATTAGGTACGTATTGGAAGTGCTGCCTGAAAGAGGTACAGTTATTATTGTTGATGAAGAATTCGGGCTGTGATGAAAGGATACAATTCATGTTGAAGATATTATTTGTCTCAAAGTATCGTACCAAGTAACATTTTTTTTAATGCGTATAGTGTTAGTGATGTCGTATAAGGCAAAGTGGAAGGGAGAATGGACCAAAAAGGCCTCAAACTCAACTGATTGCTAACTATGAAGTAAATTAACCGAAGATAACAGAAGCATGAACGATATAAGTAGAAAATGTTAATGTTTTCTAACAATAAGATATTACTAACCTCGACTAACATACATTTGGAAATCAGGAAAAGGTTTACGGATGTGAAACAAGACCCATTGGTGCAAATGAAAGGAAAATATTTAAAGAATTTGATACGTGATGCTAAATAAGAATGTTTAAAATAATAAAAACAAAGGAAGAAAGGAAAATTTGATATATATATAGGATAGGAGTTTTTTTTTCATACTAGGCCATATACTGAGACACAATAATTATAGAAGGAGATTTGGAAGGGAGAAATTCAAGAGGGAAACTGAGACTGGCGTATATGAATCAGATAGCGGATGATGTTGGAAGAAGAAGGTACAAAGATGTAAAAAATTCGGCCCAAGATTGGCAAAAGTGGATAGCTACAACAGTTTAAATTTGACTAAAGCTACTTTAGTGCACACTTACATAAATAAAGAGCATCATATGTTTTTTGTAAAAATATTATATCGTATGCTTAACTTAATATTTATTCTATTATAAAAATTATTTATAAAAGTATTATTAAAATAACCACTTTCTAAATGTCTTACAAATAAACAGTTTTTTCAATATCATGGTTGATATAATGCTATTAATTTTTTTTTTATAAAGAAAGGGGCCACTATTATAAAGAGATTTTCTATTTATTTAACGCTGGCCAGCTTTTTGTCTACAGTACGAGTACATGGTGGGTCAATGTTTTTGAACCCTCTAATATTTCGTGGGTTTGATTGACGCCGTGATAAATGCATGTTCCCAAGCATATATTTACAATATACATGTGTGCACACCACAATACTTGAGCTGTGTTTATAATGATAAAGTGTGGTACGGAAGGTTTTGGACCGATAGAAAGGTCAATGCTTGGAGGTAAATCGTGTCATCTATTGTTGACCAGAGCGTATTCAGGAAGATTGTGTCTGTGTGTGGGAGGGCCGGGTGTTAATATACGCCGGCCTTTTCTTACTTGCAGTGTTGAACTTTTTAATACCCAGATGACGTGGACGCACAATACACGGGAGGTCAAGGGTTCGAAGAGCGGCAGCAATAAAAGAGAGAGAGAGAGAGAGAATGCTGTGTTTTTTTCTCCTTTAGATACACTCAGTTTAACTTATAGTTTTGTTTTGCAATGCTGTGCCATTCCTTCAGCAGGAATATAATATAGTGTGATCAGTCTAGCCGAATTTTAGTGAGCCCAACGTGGAAGTAAAAAGCGAACCACTTTGACTAAGTTTTTGTTGGTCCACCGTATGGCTAAGTAGTGAGCCACTATAGCCAAATTTCAGTGAGTTCAACAAATGAGTAATAAATAAGCCACTATAGCCAAGTTTTAGTGATCTCAACGCACGGATACAAACCAAACCACCGTATGCAAGTTTAGGAGAACTCAATGCACGAGTACAGAAGCAAACCACCGTATACAAGTTTATCTGAGCTCAATGCGTTTAAATTAATTTAGCATTAACTCTACAGTATACAATACAATCGTTAAACGTGACTAAAATATTAGTTTTTAATGTGAGCCAACATTTATATAGTATATATATCCAAATAAATATTTAAAAAAAGTTCTGCATGCATAGTGCTTAGAAGAGGATATAATCCTTATTTTATTAATTACTTGCTACTATTGTGCAATTGTTTTAAAAACGGCACTGAAAAAGTTCTCTAAAGCATTGAACTACACTTAGAAATAGCTCAACTATACGGCACTACAATATAAAACCAAATAACATATATTTTATTAAATTACATTTTTAAATTGGTTGAGAAATTACCAAAATTCATTGGTTTTTGTTCTAATTTGACAACTAAACTAGTTTTGCTAATGTTTGAGTTAAAAAAATGGCCATGCCTATCATAATTTCGAAATTGTCTATAGGCATCATGTTTAGTTGTCTAAGTCATAAGTATGAAAATAATAGTGATCTATTTACATATCTGGTTTCTATTGAAGTTAATCCATAGATAAAGTAATATGGTGCCTAAATGCCTAAAACTAGGTCTAACGTGCATCACACATCTATAAGTATGGCTGTCGTAGGTTGAGGTCACTCAAAGTATATGTACATAGTTCTTCTCTTACCCCCCCCTTGAGAAGTTTATCATGATTCAGAGCCGAGATTCAAATTACCCCGCAGATGGAAGCGCCGCTTTCTTTAATGATACTTTGATTGCCTCCGTGTAATGTAACTCCTCCAATTCTTTTCCCAACAGAGAACGGTCAAGTCCATGGCCAACCTCAGCGTGGGAGAGGACAGAAACTTTATTGTTGCACAGTGGGTCTTAGGTCGACGCTCAGTTCAGATTAGAATTAAGGGGTATAACCCACACAACAAAATAAATTTACTTGGTGTAAAAATTAACACACATTATGTTTGACATTTCAATTGAAAACCAACTGAAACACCCTCTGCCCATCATCAATATTAAAAAAACATTCCTTTACTATTAATATATCGTAATCAACATAAAGTCTGGAAGATGTTGATTACTATAGTTAGTTAATTAACAATAACACGAGGTTTGGAGTAAAAAGTGTCATTCTCGTGTTTTTTTCCGGTGACTGAAAAGTCTCGTTCAAATATCGGCTAAGTGTAGTGAGGTATTTTTTCTTGAAATGTTTTTAACTTTCCTTCTACACAAACAAGGGCACATTTCCTCCATATTCTACCGTTCTCATATATAGTCCTCATTAGTGTAAAGAGATATCTCAAACATTTAATAAGACGCAGTGTACACAGTCCTATTTTTTTTAAATTTAGAGCAAAGTATAGTGACACGATTCGTTTAAACATTTTTTTAATCATCAATTTGATATAAATATACTCGTATCTATTTAAATATTTTTTATAATCAATTCAAACTATCTATATATATATATATCTTCTTTATAAACAATTTTAAATAAATATATCTACAGTTCATGTGCCCGCGGCGATGACCAAGTGTTCTATGACGTTAGAACTCACACTGCACTTCTGTGTCGTTTACTAAAAGGTTGGGATGCAAATTACAGTTAGATATGTACACCAATAATGATTTTAATATGTGATATATCACTGGGATTGTCCTATCATTTCCTAATGTTAATATAGTTCAGCTCCTTATAGAAACTGCCTTCATAATTTTTATTGTTTGGTTTAGCATTACTATCCCTTATGTTGGACGTAGTAGTTAAACAAATCAAGTTACCCTTAAAGAAATAGGTCCAAGATAAATAGCCAACATTTTAAACATTGCAAAAATTATGTCCTCTCTAAACACGCACGTTACACTATACACTCGTTCACATTGTTGAGAAAAATGTACAAAATATGCTAACTATGAATATATGCCCTTCATTTATTACCGTTCTAATTTCAATCCCTGACTTTAATTTTAGCGTTCGTCCAATCAGCCTGTATGAAGTTGAATCAAACCTAACCTTTACCCTAATGTAAACGCCGATGTTTTTACCTTGGAGCTTTCCGTGCGAAAATCAAATCTTTTCAAGGTTGCAAACATTATTCCTGTCTGGCCGTTGTGTGCGTGTGTGTTTGTGTGTGTATGTGTTTTGTTGGCATGTAGTTGAGGACTTTGGGCGCCAAATGCACGAAGACGGCGGAGAAGAAAGATAGTTTAAAGGAAAGAAAGAGAGAATAAAGCTATTTGATGTGTCGGGCGATACGAAGAATACTGCGGTATATATAATGTGCAAGAAGAAGAAAAAGAAGGTTGGTAGGTGCGCGGAAATATATATAATGGTAAAACTCGGAAGGTAATGGACGCATTCATGGCCACGTAACGGTATGAGAAAGCAATTCTCCACAAAACTTTCCACTTGGAAAGGGATCGGGAAGGAGGAAGGTATTGAAAAAATAAATAAATAATAAGTGATGGAAATATATGTAAATTTAATTTTACACATATGTATATGTATATATATATATACACACACGCATCCATTACCTTCCGAATTTTACCATCATATATATATTCGAGCACCTTTCCAACCTTCTTCTTTTTCTTCTTTCATATATAAAAATTATTGCACTTCTCTCGTTCAGTTTTAATGTGATATTTCGTGTGTGTGTCATGTGTATATATACATGTGTCTTAAGTTCACATAACACACACACACACACACAAAATATCACATTAAAACTGAATGAGAGAAATGCAAGTTCTGCCATATTTCTATATTTTTCGAATGTAATTTTTATAGCATAGAATATATATTTGTATATTGTACTTAATTTCACGTTATAAAATTATGTTTTATTGTCTAACAAGTTTAGTTTATAAACTACAGATATGATAATTCATGTCTGAACCAAATCATCACTAGCCCCATCATTTTTTCTTTTCGTTGTACCTTTTCATGGAATATCTTTACTGTCTCAAACAACCCCATATACAATCTAAAAGTGTCATAGTTGATATTTTCTTGGATTGTTAGTACTTGATAAAGTGTTTATCCTATTTTCTCTTTTACACACTATAACATATCTTAAGTAGTAACATGGTAATAAGAACAGTCTAGAAAATACAAACATATTGATATGTGGTTAACATTTATAGCATTTTACCAAATAATTATTATTAGTAGGCCTATAGTATTTTATCAGTATTGATATTATTTATTAAAAGTGGCGGTTGCAGATCTCATGACTTGACGTATGATTGAATATATGAAACCTGTCTGAGGAACGTATGTAAATAGCAGTTACCATTATCCTACTATACGTGCTAGGCCTATTAAAAACTTAAACATTTCAAATAAAACTAATTTTAGTAAATTTGACATTGTAAAATATATAACTGTGTGTCGCATGAATTATCCTTCAAGGTAATCTCATTTATATGAATATAGTTATTACTATTAACAATATTATATTTTGAAGCACGATATAAACGTGTCTACATTTTTTTACTCACACATAATTTTAATATGCATGAAACAAATTTCAAACACAAATTTGCAAGAATCCCCAGAGGCGAATAATGCCAATAGTCGTGAATTTCTTTATTCAGGATTAAACAGTTCGAAGTCCATGAACTTTTAGACAATCTACGCCCACGCTCGTATTACCTTGGCCATGAAGGAATTCAATAAAAGGAAAGGTACACAGCGTTACGCCCGAATAAAGCTTCAGTTGGTCAATGCGCATGAGTAAGCTATACTAGAGTGCAATGTATGAGCCATCCAAACCAAATCCGAGAAGCATTGCACTCGAAGAAAAATAAAACAATCTAAATACTTTTATTAAGTACTTTTATTGTAAAAATAATATATATATTTTTTTTCAAATTGTGTTTTAATATCACATAAATGACACAATTGCAAACACATATATATTTACACCGTAATGAGAGAAATCTACCTGTGCTATAAAAAATAAATATGTGATTGCAATTGCAGGCATAGACATAATCTCGCCCTTGTTTTGAGTGACTCTTGTGGTTTCTAAGTAGATTCGAGACAGTAAGGGCAACTCTACGATCGCTAAAATTATACATAATACTTCGCCACAAGATAATGGACAAGGTTATGGTGATAGTAGGTAGCGGTTACATTCGTAATGCATGACGCCAAAGATGGTTAACGCAGAGTGCATTCTACATTCGGTAACAACTTCTGAGAGAACTGCAGGACTTAATGAAATGAATATTATTTTCTCCCTCCTACGCTCTAACTGTTGCTAAATTTAACCACCCACGGTTGTTAAGACATGAGGTAGTAGACTAGTACAAAAGAATATGGAAATATCGACTGTCTAATGTTGCAAAATTATTCGCATTAAGTGAAAAAAAGGTAGAAAACAAGAACACATGCAAAAATCAACGTTCAAAAATATTGTAGTCTCCCCACAGGCTGTAGCCGGGTGTAGTACAGTTTACCTTCAAAGGGGCAATGTCCAACGAATCGGAGAGAGTAAATTAGTATTCATTATTTAATATTTGTTGAGTCGTACTAGAAGAACTGTGTTGCCGCCTGTATTCTGTGAGTAGAGATGACTTTGCGAGAAATGCTACTATAGAAAAGGGTAAAAAAAACCTATGAAAAAACAACAAATACACACTATGAACGCGTAATGGCATACACAGGCCAACAAATGGACAAAGGTAAAAACTGTGTGTATGTATGAGTAGGGGGGGGGGGGGATGATGGGGAATAATTCAATCCATTTTTTAAGTATTCATCGGGTCAAGTACATTTTTTTTTGTCTTCATGTTCGAGTGTTTATTAAATATTCACAAGCTTTTACAAATAAAATTATGGCTATAGATTAGTCTTTAGTTGGATTTTGTTTCTTTTTATTGCAAAAGCTAGGGTGTCAAACTACATTTATTTCCTTTCGCCGATGAGAATAGGTCAGATCGTTTTACTATGACTTCGTGAAACCGAAGTTTAAACTCAACTTACCATGCTATGAAGAATTCATTTCTAAAAAGAACGTCTTTTTATTCTTTC
The DNA here is from genome assembly GCA_902141375.1 of Timema poppense. Taxonomy (NCBI): domain Eukaryota; kingdom Metazoa; phylum Arthropoda; class Insecta; order Phasmatodea; family Timematidae; genus Timema; species Timema poppense. The sequence goes on from CABFOV010000204.1 coordinate 197,951, forward strand.
TTCAAATGAATGTTGTATCATTTCCTTATATTTCATGGCACTGATGTTATTTAAAACCTATATATGAATTAATTTTGTTTATTATTCTTCCACTAGTGGCGTGTCACGAAGTGTTGCCAGAGCCAGACAAAATAGTTTAAGGGTTAAGACCATGAAGCCCATTTGCACGACAACAGCTCTTAGATGCATACAGATTAACATGCAGGGCGTGAACCATTGTCATTTAGAAAGGCTCTACAGTTTCGGCCCTAAACTGTACCCGTGAAGTGTTCTGATCAATCAGTAAAACACCCAATGGCCAGGTATCGAAGGATATAAATCTGCCATGTGAGTTGTGTAGAATAAAACCCATGTATAGTTGGTCAAATGGGGACTAAATGTGCGAGAACACATAAGTGGAATAGTTTGAACAATCTCTGCTTACAATGACGACACTTCACGGCACTTTATATTATTTTAGAATAGGTCAGTTTGGAAGTCATATGTTGATATAATCATGTATTTAATAATTTACATCTTAACAAAGGTTCTATCTATATTTTCTGCGTACGTGACTACCATATAAAAAAGTGTGTTTACCAGGTTGGATAAAATTTAGTTTACCCGACTCGGTAGTCACATGGTCCAAGGTGTCAGGTAGACAGACCTACGTAATTTACTAGAGTGTTAGAAAAGAGGAGGTTGAGGTTAAAATATCAGTTGATGGTTTTAAATCCATACAAATAATTAAATTTCCCAACCCACTTCGTCGGGCTCATAGCCTATGGCATCACTCTTGCAAGCGACTAGAATGCTGATGACGGGGAGTTCGAGCCTCAGTCGGGTGTACTAAGGGTAATTTTTATCAATAGTTTTCCACTTTCCCTCCTCGAAAATGCAGATATACTTCCTCTAAATTCAACTTAGCTTCATTACTAACACATTAGCGTAATAAGTACATATGTGTATAACCCAAACTGGTAGTACGATAAAATGCTAAAAAAAATAACATTCTCACAGACAGACATGGCACCCACATTTCTTTCTCTCCCACCCTTTAAAACAATTAGTTCAGGACCCCCCCCGACTCCCATTATGGTATTTGAACTACTTAATCTATTTATAAGAGTATATCTAAGCCATACTAACTGGTCAAACTATTATTATTGGTAATGGATATACTGCTTTTCACAGAAATTCATCTACTTATAATTGGAAAATAACATATTATCATGGGCTCAAAGACTAGAGTTCCGTGTCCAGCTGTACTTTTTCAACTGCATTTAAATAAGTGAGATTGGTAATACTTATGGAAAATTAAGTAAAATAGAGTTCACCTTGGTTTTGCTAAATAATCTTCTTAAAAATATAGAAGTTAAATCTGAAATAGTTATTTTTTCAAGCTTGGTATGCATATGTTTTATTAGTTCAAAAGTAATAATAATCTCGCACACCTATATGTAAGCAGAACTGCATTAGGATGTTTACTATGACTAGTATGTTTACTTATAACGGGGTAATGACGCGCAATACAAGGAGCCTACCTAGTGGGTTCAGCTTAGCCTCTCCTAGCCAATCCTGATCTCACCACCAAGTGGTGTACCCCGGGATCTAAGTAACCTGGTGGAGGTTGGGTTGAATCCCAGTGGAAACCAGGTAAAGTGCAGTCGAAGAGACATGAGATTGGCTAGGGCCAAAAACAAAAAGATTGGAACAGGATATAGCCAGTTGGGTCTCAGCTTGGTGGGCTAGAAGTGTGAAGGTTCGTGATGAGCTAAGTAATTATCATCACCCGTAACCTCAGCTAGGGAAGGTTACCATCATAAGGAGGTATATCCGATAACCTATAAGCGGCATCCCCGGTACTAAGATGTAGGTCACGACAGGCTTAGTAAACCGATGGCCGAAACAAACCGAAGCACTATAGAGAAAATAAAGTAAAATACCGAATATGAACAATTATTGTCAACTTTAAGCTACTAATAGGGAATTTGGAGATTGACATGCTGACTGGAAGAGCGCAGGAGATTGTGGACATGATAAATGAGAGGAGATGTCCTGGGCCTGAGCGAGACCAAGTAGAGAGGGAGGGGCATGAGGGAATTAAGGAGAGGCTACATTTAGTATTGGATGGCAAATGAGGAAGGGAGGAGAAACGAAGTAGGCATTGCAGTGAGAGAAAGACTGAAATCGCAGGTGGTAGGGACGAATGACATGATAATAAAGATTGCAATAACTGATAGAGGAAAAAATATGGAGGTAATACAAGTGTATGCCTCACAAGTGGAGTGCCCAGCAGAAGAAAATAAAATGTTCAAGGCAGATTTAGAAAGGCATATAAAAAATTCTTGGCAGGTAATAATGAAGGATCTTAACGCAAAAGTAAGAAAAGAGAAGGGAGGGTTTGAGGGGGTGTTAGGGATAGAAGAATGAGGAGAGAGAAACTAGAAGATAGAAGGCTGTTGGAGCTATGTGTAAGAAATAAAATGACCGGAGCAAATAGATGAAAATAGTTAGCCATAAGATCACTAGATACAATTGAGATGGGGAAAAAATGTTGGTGACTACTTTCTCAGACCGTAAACATCAAGCTAATACCAAGTGTATCCTTAGTGTCCTTAGATAGTGACCACAAGTTTTTGGTGGCAGACATAAAGAGATGGGAGTGTAGGAAAAAGGTATTAAGATAAAAAAAATAATAAGGAAGTATCATCTAAAAAAATTAAGTGACGAGAGAGCTCTACCTAAAAAAAGGCAAGAAGCTTAATGTTTAAGGATGAATTGCAGAGTGTAGAGGTGAAATGGTAAAGGTTTAAAAACAATGTGGTGGGAGCTGCATAGGATATATGTGGAAGGACAAGTGATAAGAGGAAGTATAATGAGACACCCTAGTTAAACGACAGGGTGAAGGAAGTAGTGGAGAGAAGAATCAAGCAACCAGAAGGAGTTTTAAGAACAAGAATGAGGAAAGAGAGGAAGAATATAGCGGGAAGAAAAGAGCGGAGCGAATAGTACGGAAAACCATGAAGGATTGTATGCACATATGGACAAAAATGTAGGAACGGGACGTGGAAGGAAGTAAGTAGTTGATATATAGCCATGTAAGACATAATAGGAGAGATAAAATACAAGAAGTTAGAATTTTTTTAAATAAAGAAGAACGTTGAAGACAGGAGAGGAAGAAAAGGAACTATAGATAGTAATACTTTGCAAAGATGTTCAACATGGGAGAGGAAAGAGATTAGAGTGAAAAACAGGAGAGGTAAGAAAGAGAAAAAGATAAGAAAAGTGGTCCCACATGGAAAGAGGTGGAGGATGCATTAAAGAGGATGAAACAATGAAAACCGCCGAGTGTGTAAGATCTGACTGTGGAAATGATAAGAAATGTAAGTGAAGCAGGTATACAATAGTTATACAATATGCAGGGTGCTGAAAGTGATTCGGAAGGAGAACAAAGTACTGGAAGATTGCGAATAGGAAGATATATCTATTTTCAAGAAAAGAGACAGGTATAGGTGTACAAAGTATAGGGGAATAACACTGATGTGCCACTGTACAAAAACATATGAGAAGATACTGTCCACAAGAGAATAAGAAATAACATTAAAGGAAGGTAAAGATAGGATCAGCACGGATTTAGGGAACAAAGGTCTACAATAGACTCGATCTTTGTCATACGATAGCTGATGTAAAGAAGATGTTAATTTAGGAAATACTTGATAATGATATTTATGAATGTGGAAAAAGCATATGATAGCATGGATAGAAATAAAGTTTGTAAAGTGATGGGGGAGGCCGAAGTGGAAAGAGGAGTTGTAATGAAAGTGACAATCATGTATGAGAATAACAGGGAGTTGTGTTAAGACTAGGAGTGGGAGGAGAAAGTGGTTCCAAATAAAAATTGAAGCAGAGGAGTGCCCTCTGACCCCTACTATTTCTAAGGGAAATTGAAATAGTCACGAATAAAGTGGCAGGAAACTCGGGGAGGAAAGAATGAAATCCATTATGTTTGCTGATTAATTAATGGTATAGGAGGAGAATGAATAGGAATGACAGGAACCACTACAGGAATGGAATAAGTACATGAAAGAGAGTGGAATGAAATCTATCATGATGACGTGTGAAGCTGTGGTGATAACAAGGAAGAGGATAAGGCCTAGTAAAGCTATAAAGTAGTACGGAGTAAAGCTGAGCAAAGAACGTAAAATATATTTGAAGCGTGATTGAGGCAAAAGGTGGAAGTGGTGAGGATCTAATGAGAAAGTAGAGTTGTTCTATAAGTAGGCAATAGACCTTCTATAGAGTAGATAAGTTCCCTTGAAGTTTAAGGCTCCTATTACACGGGGAAACTTGTTGCATGCAACTATTTGACGAAAATGTTAAGAAGTATTGGTTTAAATGAAAGCCATTACACGAGGATACCTCAGTTGCATGATCAGCAATTAGTTGCAGACAGTTTCTTTCCATGCAGTGAAACTGCACGGTCAACTTTTAGTTGTCCGCACTCAAGCTGGGGGATTGTTTCAAATGCAACCTATTACATTATACAACTAGGTGCGTGCGCAACTGCAACTTCTGGTAAGATATTCCTTCTCATTTGAGTGTTGAGTCTTATTTTATATAGGTAATCAATTCATTAAATGATGGTTTAGACATGTGAAAGTAATTTAAAAAAGTGTTATTTTCCACAGATCCTCGAATGACGAATAGTACAGACCCTTGTCAAGTCTTGAAGATAGTATAGTATTTACATACATATTTCTTGGCCTGCGTCTTCTCTTTATTATAAGCAAGGCAAGAAGAAATAGTCCCTAATTCCTCGACGCCACTTTCTCGATGTGACGCTCACCAACGGTTGCAGAAACTAGTTGCACGTAACAATTTGTGCAGCTGCAAGCATCGGGAAACTGGGTGACAACTAGTTGCACGCAACAAGTTGACTTGTGTAATAGGGCCCTAAGAAAGTATTGTACAGGGTGTACTTTGTACCCATTGTCAAACATGCAGCAGAAAAAAGGAAAGTGGGTGTGAGAGAGACTAGGGAAGTGGAGGCCAAGGGAATGAAGTTTTCGGTGAGCTTGTTAGCTGTCACGAAGAGAAACAAGATTAGGAATGAAGTTATTCGGGAAAGAATGGAAGTACAGAGAGTACATGAGATAGTAGAGAAAGTAAACCTGAGATGGTATGGACATGTAAGGAGGATGGAAAAAGAAAGGTTTCAAATAAAATGTTGGAAATGATGTAGGAAAAAGACAGCAAGGAAGTACAAGAAATAGATGGAAGGAGCAGATAAGAGAAAGTTTGCAAGTGAGAAGAGAATAATTTAAGAAATTAAAGGAGGAAGAATGGGCTAAGAATAGAGTAGGTTGGAGGCATTTTAATAAACTGACCAGGCCACATGCTGGAAACAGTTGATGATGATCATCATCATCGTGACTATGAAATAGAATAAAAGCTTTTAAGAATAAAATGGATAGATTAAAAACACCTTAAATTTAATGTCCATGAATGTAAAAAAAAACAATTATTGTTTAAAACAATTTTACCAGTAAAATAAGTTACTAGTGTCTGTGAGCACGTAGACTAAACGTCAAGCTCGTCTTCTTTACTGGTAACGGGGCCATGGGGGTGTACCGAGAGTGTTTTCCCCTAATTAATGATTTCCCGTTCCCGTGAAAATACGTGTACATTTACTCCTAAGTTTACCTTTATCATCTCTACCACCATGTAACTTAGTGCAATGAGTTCGAACGAGTAGTAAGACGTGGGGGGAAAAGAAATTTATAAAAATGTGTCAAAAAACAACATAAAAACACAAACTTTAGAATAATAACACCACATACATTATTACGTGGTCAATAAAGCTAAAGCTATTCTGAACTCAAGGACATCCTGTTTAAAGCAAATACCTGACATCAAAATAAACTTTTTTTTAAGTTAATCTAAAACAAAAAAGAACTCAAGGACATCCTGTTTAAGGCAAATACCTGACATCAAAATAAACTTTTTTTTTAAGTTAATCTAAAACAAAAACCCACAAAAAAAACCCAATACCTTTCACATGTACATGTATATCCACCGTCCAATTAAGTAGCATCTACGCAACCTACATTAAAACGGAGGCCATTTTTATTCTAGAGGGTGCGGCTGGTGAACGAAGTAGAGGAATAAAAATTCCTGGCTGAGAGTTAGCTGCTGCCTCTTTAAAGGTCAAACAGTCATCACCACCAAGCAAGCCGCTTGAGAAAAGTTATACAACTCAAGATACACTCAAGTACATATATTTATTAATTTTGTTCGTTCGCAGCTTATTACCAGTCCTGACAGTATAAATATTTACACTTGTGAGAAAGGTTTAATTGTTTAATTTATAGAATTTTACCCACATTTGCGTGGAGGTTGAGTGGAACATAATTTAGCAAAAATAAATCTCATAGCCCCCAAAGGGGTTTCAAACCCCGACATTCTTGTCACAGGAAAAAACATACAAGATAAAACTCAACATCTTTGACTACTATTTCAAATTTCAAACTTATATATTGAAAACCATTATTATTGACTATAAAAAAACCTGTTAAGGATCAATATGATTAAAGTCCTCTTAATTAAATAATAATAATACTTAGCACCGCGTATTACTACCCATTCGGGCTATACACTTAAGTACGAATTACACTAATGTGTTAGGAATTGGGAGGGTTGAATATAAATGAAGTGACCCCAAATTTGCGTGAAGGGAGAGTGGGAAACCATTTAAGAAAAAACACCCCAGTTCACCGATCTAAATTAAAAAAAGACAATAATAAAATAAATTTGTGATAAAAATTGATTTTTAAATAAGACTGACTTCTATTTTCGTAATAAGTAGAAAAAAAAGATTATCAAAATAAGGATATTTTGTAACTTACCTTTTTCCAAAACTAAACTTTGTGTTTCAAATTAAAAGTAACCAGAAGACGTGTTTTACCTGCAACATAAGGTAATTTATCAAATTAAAATGTGGATTAGTCAGATAAGACTACATACAGTAACACATTTTTCTGGATACTTGCTATGTTTATTGAATTAATTTTGCCATACGGTTCAATGTTGTAACATTTTTATTTTACCTTATATCAATATATAATATGTTACATAAATATTAAATTTGTAAGGAGACACATTAATTTATTAAATAAGATATTGGTTAGTTATAAATTTAATTTAATGTAGCTTATTATATATCAACACTTATGCCACATCAAGCAGTCTAACAAACACATACGTTGAGTGTATGTTAGATTGCCTGATGTGACGTAAGGGGGAAGAAATAAACCAGACGAGTTCTTAAGACCATTAGAAAATACCACAACCTGTATATTTCTACTAATATTTAGGGCAATTACTTACAATCATAATAATAATATTTTTTCAAAAATATTAACAATTTGCCATCTTATATTCAGAATAATGCTTGCAATTCTTTCAAACTCACCTATTATCATTATGTGTCCTTATATTTGATGGGCTCTGTGAAGTAATGGCCCTAAATATTGGTAAAAATATACAGGTTGTGGTATTTTCTAATGGTCTTAAGAACTCGGCCTGTCTTGTTTATTTCTTAAATTGTGAATAAACAAACAAACAAAAATTAATAATTGCGGTACATAGTTCCTGTGTTCAATATATAGACAGGTCAAATTAATGTTTACTATACAAGCATCAAACTCAAACCTTAATTACATTTACAAATATAATAAAATTAATTTTATTATTTAAAAAAAAAAAAAAAAAAAAAA
>CABFOV010000204.1:213722-232163 GCA_902141375.1 Timema poppense
AATCTTTTCGCACTTTTTTAAACTACTCTTAATTTTAAATGTAAACAGACACACAAACATACGTCATTGCAAAGACCACTTTTTAGGGTTTGGAGGGTCTTGAGAAGTCGACATCCGTTAACATTTCAGGTTAGATTTTCTTTTGCGGTCGCAATACTTTTACCTGTTGTGTTCGAAAAGTTAAATATATATATTTATATATATTTGCGTATAGCTTGAAAGTCATTAGTTTTATAAAAATATGCTTCTTATAAAATATTTGTATTATAAAAAGACCTATATCTTTTTAACGATAATTAATTTCATATCTCAAATAGTTTAGGAGATGTTACAAAAAAAACATAATTTATGCATCAGACCGGAGCCCTTGAAGTCATTTTGCCGAAATATTGAGAGAAGCCATTTTGTTTGAAATATTTATAAATGTTTAGAAATGCAATTTAATCAAAATCGTTAGAGCCGATTTCGAGAAAATCGACTTTTTCTCTTTTTGCCCTTCAGTAAACTACCCTCAATTTTTGGGTTATATACCCAATTCCAAAAACCCCTCGGGGCAGCCCTATGAAAACCCTAGATACCAAGTTTTAGCCCGACCGGTAAATAGTTAGGCTCTAGTTGGAGGTACAGACAGACGGAAAGTCTAAAACCACTTTTTTGGATTCGGGGGGTCATGAAACGTCAAGATTCATCAGAATCTTGAGTTCGATTTTATTGACGATCACAATACTTTCCCTACCTGTAAGATAGCGAGAAAGTAAGTATTATAATTTTAACTATTTACTTTTGGCCAGAATCTTGGTACTCGTTTTTTAACGATAAAATATCCCCTTATAAATTGGATGATGTGCCTTGATAATTTTAGCGCCTGGTTCAGTGTGTCGTGAGACGAAAACAATAAGAAAAAACGCTGCCCTATAGTATTAAAAATCTTACATTCTCAGTTATATTATTTAAAAGAAAATTCTTCTAAAAGGTTTATTTATCTACATTTTACCCGAAAATTAGCAATTCAAAGACTAAAGTAAATAGACACAAACATAAACCTAGCTTTCCTCAAACCAATAAAGCAATTTTTAATATGGTCACAAAATACATTTACAAGATAATTTAGGCTTGTTTAAGTGGTTTAATAATACAGTTTTTAATAATAAGTACCGCAGTGGGGGGATACTTTTATTATTATTATTAGCACCGCGTCTTACTACCCGTTCGGGCTATACGCACTTACGCTAATGTGTAATGTTAGGGTGATTGTGAGATGAAATGGAGGACCTACAGTTTAACGTGGAATCCGAACCATGGTGGAGGCCTGGCATTCCCCACATTCACNGGTGGAGACCTGGCATTCCCCACATTCACAAGATGTCTTGTCAAAGGTGAAGGAAGGGTTTGGTAATCAGATAAATCTGTGCTGAGACTGGGATTGAACCCCGGCCGCCAGCATAGAAGTCTGACACCTTACCCCTAGACCACCAGGTCACCCGATACTTTTATTAAAGTAGGTGGTACCCTTAATAATTATCTCTGTTCACTGTTCTTCCATTGGTGTAATTTTTATTTACCATGTTATCAGTTATATTTCACGGGGCACCGTTCGGTTGGCCTTGCTTGCCACCATTTATTGGTGAGGTTTATCCAATAAAAGATTTTACTGCGAGAAGTTTACTAAAAATATATAAAGATGTTTAAGTATCACACAACAAATATTTTAATTCCCATTCAAACCGATCCAAAAACGTTAAGGGGGCTTAATTTACACCACTATCCAACTATCTACCTTTCGTGAGATTAAAAATCCAACCAAAGTGGGATTGGACCCAGTATTGACGTGTTTAAGGAGATATACTAGCATTTTCGTGGAAGAAAGATTGGGAAACCATATAAAAACTGATCTAGTACACTCAACCTTGATTCGAATACCGATCTGTCTGCTACCGGCAATCCATATTAAACAAGTTTGGAGTTTAGTCCGCGTCTTATTACTTGGTCTACACGCATATGTACTAATTACGCTAATGAGTTAGGGATGAGGAAGGGTGAATTTTGTGGAAGTGTACCAGTATTTGCGAAGAGGGAGAGTAGAAAAACTACTCTCAGTACACCCGATCTCCCTGTCTAAACTATTGCGAGAGAGAGGCCTTAAACCATCCATCTCTTCATATAAAAAACTATGAGAGTAAAATGATAAATACCCGTATATATAATGACAGTTACATCTCATTTAAGCAAATATATCTCAATTGTATGAGCAAGCTACTCAGCAGTCGTCACGAACTAATAAGGTTAAGTTTTCCTAGTTCAAAACTTATTTTCTTTTGTCGATTACTTACAATCGAGCCGTACATAATCGATGTTTCACGGTTCGTACGTGAATAGTTATGGGATTCACAGACCCCGCCAAAGCTTAAGATTAAATTAAAAACAAAATGGGGGAAACAGATATACAATTTTCACGGACGATTAAAAGCTAAACACGTTTTCGTTGCCCAATTAAAGAAATGGGAGGCGTGAAAGTTTCTTTCGTCGTACCTTTCACGTAGGCCTATATGAGGAAAAACCTTAAATATCTCAATGTTATGTTTAAATCGTAGCATAGGGGTGGAGGGTCCACTTACCGAAGTTTTGATACGCGTTTAGCACGTTCATATTTTCTTCGTTATTTAAGAAGTGGTTTGTTATTTCAAGATATGATTCATATCAAAATAGAAATATGCTCCTATAAGATTAAAAAAATAGTGGTGAATAAATATAATATACTCATTTTAAACGACGTTTCACGTTATATATCGCACGCTAATATTAAAGTAAATGGTAAGAAACATATATCCAACCTTTCTCAAAGAATAGTCATGTTCTAATAAGGTCACAAGTCACAAAATAATATTTTGAGATAATTTAGACTTATTTCAGTAGTTTTAAGGCTTCTGAACTGCAATTTCCATAATAAATGACACATTGTGAGAATGTTCCCCTTCTAGTATTTGGTGCCCTTAACGGTCCGTACGTGAATGCTTATGGGATTCACAGACCCCACTAAAGCTTAATATTAAATAAAACAAAAAAAGGGAGGGGAAGGGAACATACTTAAAATTTTCACGGACGATTAAAAGCGAAACCCGTTTTCGTTGCCAAATTAAAGAAATGGGAGGTGTAAATGCTGAGCTACGGTTCTTTGCAGTCTCTGAAATCGAAGAAGTGCAATCGTCGTAGTTGAAATAGTTTATCAGAATTAACTCATAGACATGCAATAAGTGAAATAAAACTTCAGATTTAATCTAAAGACGTGACCGCAATACTAAATACTTGTAACCTCTACATATAATATAATAACATGTAGCCTCTATATACGTTAGATAAACATATTAGTTCTGAAACGGCTTGACAAGAACCTTATATAGTATGGTATGTAAATGGTTATGTATAGTGTTAACGTTTGCAAATTGAACATGTTGAAGGGTTTTTTTCCTGTTGAACTTTGAAAAAACACCTTCACTGCTATGAACAAGTGTTTCCATTATTTGTAACTCATTATGTATGTCAGATCGAAAATATATTAGTGTTTATAGGGCTGTTTTTCCTAGATATGCGTCGTAATGCTTATGAGCTGTCCGGGATAGAGGTGTATCTACACTAATGGCGTAAGTAAGGGGAAATTGGTACTAAATATACCCGCATTTGAGAGGGAGAGCTATATATAATGCATTTTAAAACATTTAAGTACACCCGTCAGGTATTCAAACCTTTACAAGACGAGTAAGTTCCTTTGTCCGTGTGCCCACAATTATTTAATTAAAATATTATATTAATGAGAACGCGGCTTTCGTTAACACTATGACTTAACCGTGCTCGGTATTTCTTCAGTTGTGTATCATTTTTCACAGACTATGTTTGTAAATATATTTATAAGAATTAAATCATACATTTAAATAATAAATGCACGACCAGTTTTTTTTTATAAAAACACATCGCAGTGAGTGCAAATAAAAGTCATTTAAGAGATTACGCTTGCTTCACGCAACATACCGCCTACATAGAATTTATTTAGTTATATTAAGATAATTCTAAAATATAACTATACTGCAGCCGAATTTCTATACGAATGGCCTTTTAGCAAACATAAACATATATTTTTACAACAAAAATTGATAACATTTTACTATTCTTAGGGCTGTTTTCTAGGTATTGATAAATTCTATCAAAAGTGACATAGGCAGACAACATGAATTGACGTATGAATACGTGAAAATCTATATAATAACTTTTATATCTTCCAGCTAAGGTCCATCCTAAGCGATTTAGACGGAAAGAGACACATCATAAAAGTATTTACTAAAGTTAAATTATAATTCTTATGTACACGCGGAATTATTACAAACAATTATAATTTTGTAAATCACCCTTTAGAACTATGATTAGTGACTGACTATAATAAACGTGTGGGAAAATGTGCAGAACCATGTCACAATCGTATATTTTTATAGCTCCAATTTAAAAAAAAAAAATTCGTTGGTGCTATAGTGATGAGGAAGGTAAAGTTTAGAGATATTATACCCACAGCTGTGAGAAAAGAGGTTGGAGAACGATTTAGGAAAAATCCCTTAGTTTACCCTGCCATGATTCAAAACTCAAATTCCCACCAATGCGAGCTAGAATCAAAACAATTTCTCACTTAAGTTCTAGCTTAAGCACTCCTTGACACAACATTAATGAATATGACTGCTGGGCTAAAAATCCGTAGAAATTACGTTGTTACACGCTAACAACGTTCAGAAAAATAAACGTGTGACCTAATTTATGAATTAATTAAAACATGAATGGGCAAGTACTCGTGTCTGATGAATCGATTGTGTCATATTAACAAAGAAACTATTAGTTATCACGGTAGGTTAGATGACTAGGTACATTCTCCAGTCAACTTGTTGAAAAGAAAGGGAAACACTTTTTTGTTGTTGCAATTATCGTTCACATGAACTCTGGTGAAAGGGAGGGAAACGGGGGGAGGGGTGAATAAAGGGGACTCTCATTGTTTAAGGTGCGGTAAATAATTGATTTCTAAGTTTAAGTTTTGTAATACATGATGATACACTATGGCACTTTGAAAATGTCTTCATCATGTGAAGATATTACTACTTTTTACTACAAACAAATTGGCCTTTACTTCCATACATTGTTAATCATTTTAGGCTATAATCCTCTAATTTTCTTTTAAAAGAATATTACCTAAACTGTGTTGTAGAACTGTAGTTAGAAGCTAAGGAAATATTTACATGCATATTTCAGAAGAGAGGACATTATCTATGCTTTTTATCTTATCAAAGAGTCATAAACTACAAAGAGAACATAATTATGTTTAAAGATCTCACAATTTCCCATTTCAAATTTATAATCTGTTTCAATCTCAACTGATTAAAGCTTATATAGGGTTTCACAAAAGATTGTTTCCAAGGGGCTGGTGAAGAATGCAAAATACTGTAAGATTGAAACAACAACTCACCATGTAAATGATCAAAAGTGATAATGGTAAAAACTGGGTGATTTTGTGTGACGAATTATCAAGAAAGTGAGGCGTTTTACCTTTCAATTTTAACCGCATATTAAGGTGAATTGAGAAACAATTTTCTTTTCGAGACTGTCAAGAATTTGTTGTTGGAGATAAGATAAAATTGTGTGTGGTTAGTGAAAATATAAAGGCGCTGCTGTCACGATAAAAGTCAGCCTTTTAGGGCCTTCAACAAAATTATAATGTATCTATGACGCAAGGGCTTCTTCGTACAAATTTTCTCTTTTATCTGGAGGGTAAACAAATTTTCAATTATATATTTTTATAAATGCTTTGAAATGCACAAGTTTTAGAATACAAATAAACAATGAACTATAGGATATTAAGATAATCATATTTAATTATATTTCTTAACTAAACTGTTTTCTTATGAATGTGTTGAATTATATGGAGAAAATTAAAACGATACAACAGAAAACATAATTTTGAAGGATTTTTTTTTAACAGCATTCCAATTTGTATTAAACTTCCTACAACTGTAGTAATTTTGTTCGGACTTAAAAAGAAACTCAACAACAACGAGATACGTCGATAAATCAGCTACTGCTACGTAGAAGGCTTTCCATTACGAGAAGCTTGTTTACCATTGGTTAAAAAGTAGAGACATTCTTGATTTGTTATTGGCTGCTGGCTTCAACTCCGTCCGAACGTGACTGTTTTTCCCGATCAATCTCTCTATACAATATAATCAATGATCTTAAGACATGGCATGGAAGTGTGGCCGCATGTTCAACACATGCCTGCTATTGTTCCTGGCGTTGACTTGGCAACAGCGTGCGGGCTCGCAGCATCTCAAGATGGCTGCCAGGCGGCTGCAAGAAGAGGAGGTCAATACCTTCTGGACCACGGGATCTAGAGAGAAGGTGGAGAAGAAGGGGGAGGAGGGGGGCCAAACGTAGCTTTGGGGAATCTGAAGACGTTATCTCTATCTCAAAGAGGTAATTTGGCGCGGCCATCTGGAAGGTTCCAAGGCGTTCCAAGGGTCTATCGACGTTCTGAGAACTCTTTGATGAGAAAAACCATCACTTGCATAAGGAAACTAGTATGAAAAGAGTTCAAAATTAGTGTCGATAATGGAAATCCACGTGTTTTCAGTCATTATTTGTGTTTATAACAGTGACATAATAGTTTATCGTTCTAGACAATGTATTCGCTCTATATAGGCCCAGTACACGCTATAATCTACTCAAAAATCTTATCTAGACTAAGAATGCGCCTAGCTAGAGTAAGAATGAAAAAGCACATAGTTGAAATAACAACAATTCGACCCGTTGGGGATAAAATATCAGACAACCCACATCGGTGAACTCACGAACCCAACGTCAAGCTTTTATAGTATGCCTATGGTCAGTATAGTGAATATTCCTAGTGGCTGGCTGGCACTCTCCATCCAACGGTTACATTTATTTTAAATTCTACCTTTTTAATATGTGCCTCATTAGTGGGATTAAAAGTAAGGATAGTGTAGATGGGTAGTAAGACGCGATGTGAAAAAAAAACAGACTTTCAAGTCAAAGTCAATCACGCCCGCACACACCCAACTTTGCATAATAATAACAATAATTATTATTGTATTGATACTTGATACTAAACTTAATGTTATAAAATATGTTAAAAAAATATTGAGACATAGGCCTCTAGATTGTTTTATTTGGACAGATTGCACTAGTCATTGATACTATGGGTTAGATTCTAACAAGATAACCTATTCAAGTCATTATTAAAACAACTAATTTTAGTAAAAGTAAACCAGTCTTTAATTATTATTAATCTAAAGTATTTTTAACACAACTAAATTGTTTTGGTTTTTGTAATTTTAGTTTTTATTGATCCCTGGAATTAAAAGTATTTTTATAATACTAAGAACCGTCTCGGTGGCCGCGTGGTCTAAGGAGCCACTCTTGCAATAGACTGGCTGCTGCTGATGGGGATATTAGGGTTCGATCCCGGTCGGGTGCAATGTTGGTGGTTTTCATAAATGGTTTTCCAAGCATCCTTCACGCAAATGTGGTTGTACTTCCTATAAAGTCAATCTTCCTCATCCCTAACACATTAGAGTAACTAATACAGGCATATAACCCGAAAGGTGGTAGGACGTGGTGTTAAAAAAAATATTGAAGAGGTTGTAAATGATTGGATGCTATTTTTTCTTAATATTCCGTTATTGGTTTAATTACAATATATTCTTTCTTACGCTAAAGCCAAATTATCGGATACATCTTTTTTTAAATGACACTAAATATTTTCAAGAAATTTATGGCAAATGAGACAAAAAAATTTTTTTTTAGGAAGTCTAGATTTTGCAACCAGCTTAGATTATTAATTTTCACAACCTGAAAACTTACCAAGAAATTTAATTTGATATGTGGCCACATATTTAAGCTGATATATACTCAAGACGTTTTTGCGCGTGCAACTAATGCTGAGACCACTTTTCGTTTGAATATCAAGTTTCTCGACATTAAAAAAAAGTTTTTACTCTCTTCATCCTAAATCATTGTGTATATTTATTAATATTATGTCCTTCAACACCCTACCAAAATATGTATGTTAATTCTTAGGGGCTGGCCATAAACTACGTCACGCTAATTTTTTTCATTCCCTCCCCCTCTCCCCCTGTCACACAATGTCACAATGTAGTGAACCCCCTTCTAATATTACGTCACATTATCAAGTACTCCCCCTTTATTGTATTTTTAATTTTATAGGCTACATAACGATTTTATTGAAACGTCTTCGTATTTTTTCGCCGGTTGAAGTCGATGATTCGATCGTTCTTTGTTTATACGTACGCGCAGTCGAGTTTATTAACACAGAACGTTGTCCGATACGGTTAATTGAAAGGTGACGTCACGCATTATCTCGTCATGCTTGATCACGCTGAGCACTATTCTCCCCGACATGAGTACACAGTTTATGGACAGCCCCTTACCTAAAACATTTTTAGATCTGTTCCTACTTTGAGCATTTGGGATTAAATATAAATAAGTGGGATGCACAAAGAACATAATTGATCATTACAAATTGAAACTATATGAACAATTTTGGTTATATCATGACCTCGATGCGTCGAGAGTAGCCTGATTCTTTATTAGAAACTCTCAGAGACGGCTCGTGGGTCGTTGCCAGGGCAAAGAAGTCTCGATGGAACTGTACCCGTGGATCGTTTCCTCCCATCCAGCATCAAAATTGCCCCTTAACGTCAATACACATACATTTGTCCATTAACACTTTTTTTTTTCTGTATGGTTGATCAAATTGACTGTTGTGTGGAGGAGTTAACAGGACACTTATACTGCCCTTTTGATACTATCTCACAAGCCGCCACTGGATATTTCTGAAAAGAAGATATAAGAATATATATGTTTAGAAAAAATCCCACCCGGTAATCGTTATGAGAAGTTCGTCCGGGCCAAATGGGCTGTAAATTTCGGGTTGTCGGGGGAACGGGTCAAATCCTAAGAACATTTTATGTGAGTGCCTTTCTTACAACGTAAAATAATAATAATAATAATACAGTATGTATTATATATGCCCAAATGGTGATGCGGGTAAGGTTTGTGTCTTTTTCATCTATCATTATTACTAGACTTGGAACCACTGTAATCCTAATTGAACAAGTGTAAAGATAAAGTAACAAGATAGACTTTTGAATTTACGTAATAATTTAAATTTATTTTCAGATCTATCCTATAGATCTTACATCGACCCCTATCGATAAATAAGATACATGATGGTATAGGGAGGGGGGGTAGGGGTAGTCAGTTTATAAGTTGATTTTGAATTTGATTTGAAACAATTCTGAGGTGTGTTTTTTTCGTTTGTTGCAAATAAGTTTCTTGAAATAATTAATATTCAAAGTATTAAATTACTTTTAGTCATAAAAGAAAATCATACTTATTACTGTAAAATCTACTATTGTTACTACAGAAGCAATTTCAGTAGAGTGGAAATCAAACTGGAGTCCTGAAAGATTGAAAAGTGTACGCATAGATTAGACCACTCGTCCAATGAAGTTCTATGATATTAATGATTTAATATTCAACTATTTAGTCGTTTTATAAAGTCTACTTTAGTCGACTGGCTGTATTTTTTATGCTCACACAGTTTTTTCTTAGAATTAGCATTCAAAAACTTTGTTAAGTGGTTTTGTATAAGTTTGCTGGTGCCTGTAACAAAGAGAGAACGCAGGTTTTGCCATAGAGATAAATTTATTTGTGCGTTGATAAGTTTTGACATCCGCTTGGTCGGTCGAATGGTATAAAACATTGTTCTCAAACTCAAATTAGTCGAAGGGACCAATTTAAAACTTGGGGTTGGTTAGAGGTCATAACCCTTAGAAACATGTATCTTGGATATATTCCCTTTTGTTTTTAAAACCCGTCTACTATCCGTTGGGACAATGCACACTTTAATCAATCTAGTGGGTAAGGGATAAGGAATATATCATTTAGAGGAAGTGTAGCCACATTTAAGTAAATATAGTATGAGAAACCAACTAGGAAAAACCACCCTTCCTATCCTTATGGAATTATAATCTTGACCTCCCAGACACAGGTAAATTAGACCAGAAGAGCCTGACGTTTAATCCGCATACCCACCAATGTAGGTCTATACTAATTAGTTGATGCTATGTCTGCAGGCCGGCTAGTAATATAAAAGTAGTGAAGACAAGTGGGCCGGTCAGATATGTCTCACGGGCCGTAAGTTTGTGAACCTTGTTCTAAGTCGTCAGTCTCGCAACAAACTGGACTGCTGATGTGTGGGTTTTGAAATATTGACTTACCTTTCAACAATTATGTTTTTCCTTGCACCACGGTACACTTACCCATCAGGCTTACCAACATTTAATTACACTAATAGCGGATGACCCGAACGGGTAAGTAAGACGCGGTTCTAAAAGTAAACCCTATACTATTGAAGGAAAATAAAGACATATACCCTATTTGAGTGGCTGAAGAGTGGTACATAAGAAGAAAAAAAGAAAGAAGGAAAACCATCTTCGATATATTGAACCAGGATTCGAATCCTGACTTCCCCATCACCGGTAAACAAGACTAGACGAACAAAGCGTTTGCTCCCGTCGATGCGTGTAGTTCCTTTAACTAAAATATCAACCTTGACACCCAAAACTGGCCTACATAATTATCATTTATCACCGTGTCTCACCACCTGTTCGGGCTGTATGCATATAAGATAATTACACTAATATGTTAAGGATTAGGAAAGTTGAATTTAGAGAACTTGAATTTTCTCGACCGACCGGGATTTGAACCCAGATCTCCCCCTACATAGGTTGTCTAGCTTATTGCGAGTGTGACACCTAAGACCATAAGTCCACCGAAGTGGGTCACTATTTATTAAAGTAGGATACATAAAACCACACCACGATATGACTTCTGGTTCTCGATGTATTATTTATTACCTTAGGTGTTATCCGTGGGTCTCTAATGGCAGCAGTCAAGTTGCAACAAAACAGTTGGTAGGGTCTGGTTCAGAGAGAAAGCACGTGTCGCGTGGACCACTACATCGTGCGTTACACATGTCCTACTTTCGATATAAAAGTCAAGCCAACATGCTCTTAGTCTATATTTGCTATAGCTCGAGACAAATTAAGTCTTAAGTACGTTGTATACCTGTGACTTAGAAGCAAGTTGATATAAGATTGATTTTTCATGTTAATTTATGTAGGCCTACATTTTATTCGGTGAGTTTGAAAAATCTAGCATTGAAAATAGAATCACGAATTCTTAGATATTCTAAAATTTGTCTTACATTATCACAACATTATTAATTTGATTTTGAACTGATTTTTTGCAAAGGTATTTTTACCAAAAATTGTTTAAAACATAGGCTATTTGGTTTATTCACGAAAATTGCCTCTAGTAATCTTCCTACCAGGATCTAGATTAAACAAGCCGTGAAAGCACTTTTAAATCTATAATAGTAAACAATAAAAATATCAATTTGAAATGCAATAAATGCTGTACAGGCGCACAAATAGTATAGTGAGTGTGTAATTTGTCTTTGAAAGAAGGAAAGTGCTAGCAGAGGCCCCATAGGATGATCTAACCTTTCCCCTTTTTATATTTTAATACATTGGCGTAAAAGTGTGAGAGTTCTTAGAGTGATGAGGTACGTCAAGTTAAAATGCAACCCACTTCAAAAAATAACTTCGAATTCACCAAACAGGCAACATCGTTACATATCAATAGTTTCCTAGCACCAACGATAAAGGAGAAGGTGACCTGGCGGTCTAGGGGTAAGGTGTTGTACTCCTGTGCTGGGGGTCCGGGGCTCAATCCTCGATCCCGGCACAGATTTAACTGGTTGACAAACCCTTCCTTCACCTCTGACAAGACTTGTATTAATCACAACTTGTGAATGTGTGGTTTGGATCTCACTTTAAACTGTAAGTCCTTCATTTCATCTAACAATCACCCTACCATTACACATTAACGTAAGTGTGTATAACCCGAACGGGTAGTGAGACGCGGTGCTAATATAAATAATGATAAAGCAGAAGAAAAAACTATAGGTCTGGGTGGGCAGAGAGAAGCTAGATGAATTCACATATTCAGTTATTTAGTATGTTACACTTAAATATGTGAGGTAATAAAGAGAGTGGTAGTGGATAGAACATGCCGTCATTAATCTGTTGATAGTTTGAGCCATTTAGTCTTAAAAAGATGGAAAAAACTCATTATTTTGTCGTCACGCATAAAGTATACCGCTTCTGTGCATTTAGCCATATTCTGTCGACGCCCCCCCCCCCCCACCCTCCCCCGATGATGAACATTGACTTATTGTTCGTAGAATAGCCAATATTGTTCTGTGGCTGTGACTTCATTAGAATACAAACAAGTAAGCAGACATTTACTTCTGAACAGCGCATGCGTAGTGTCTTCAGCTGCGCTAGACTAGACCAATAGAGCTGTGTTAACGTGACGTCATTAATGACCAACAAAGTTCGGATTGCATTAGTCCTGTCGACTAGATGTGATGTGCGATCTAAAAGTAATATGTTTATTGATGAACGCCAAAGCAAGTATCCCCAAGATGAATGTGGTCACCTGGGTTCTATCCGCCAATAGCAACACTCCCTACCAACAGATTTCTTCTTCAAAATACTCAATGTTATTTAATTCATTCAGTGTTTTTCAGAAGTTAAAGCACTAACAAAATATCAGTTTGCAAAGAATGAACCCTAACTAAAAGTTCAAAAACATGCTATATCTACTTTGATGTATTCATACGAAAATATATGGGCTATGTTCCCATTAATATATACACATTTGATCATTTATGACGATTCTTCAAGACAAACATAATAACATTTTGTCAATGTTAGGTACTTAGAATTTACTATTTTATATTTTATAAAAAGTTTTTCTCCAGGCAAACCTGTTATAATTAATCTTTCTCAATATTAAAAGCTTTCAACTTTGTAAATATGTTATTACATCACTCCTTTCAAATCGAATGGATTTTAATATTCTTTGGTCCAATTTCGGTCCACTTTGAGTTAAGTGGTCTACATAGTATCATAGTGTCTACGTCCAATCCTCTTCATTCCCTGTACACACGGGCTATGTTTCTGCACTTGGTTCAATAGTGAACTCATTACAAGTCAACTATTACCTTGTCTACGATGAATTAATAAGGTTAATATTAGCAACACAAAGCAAATATCGAGGAAATTAGTGAATAGGTAGGAAAAGACGCAGGTCATAGTTTTCAGCTGTGTTTAAAGTACAAACGCATGCGCAGAAAATACATTAGTATTAAAACAGTATAAAAATGAACAGCAATTTCCTTGGCATTCAAGCAAAATTAAATCTAAATAACTTTATGTTTTAAAAAAATGTTTGAGGGAAGGGGTCTAAATTTAATATATTATATAGATATATTAAAATTAAAATTACGCCAAATGGTTTCTAAATATACAGTACATTTTTTTACCTTTACAAAACCAAACAAATTTTTGGAAGTAGTTGTTTTGTAGTTGGTAATATTGATTGTTCACATGCTCAGCCCCTTTTTCTCACCAGGTAGCGTGTCTGCGTACGGAGCTAAAGGTCCCGGGTTAGTTTTCCGGCATGACCAAAAAAATTACCATTGGTGAAATGTGGGATTACCCTTTCACAGTGATGAATAATTAATGAATAACCCGCCCCGGTGGCGTAGTTGGTTTACGCACTAGTCGTGTTGTGCCAGACTGCCGAGGATGAGGAGATCAAGGTTCGAATCTTGGTCGGGTGAACTGAGGGTGGTTTTTCCTAAATGGTTTTCCACTCTCCCTCCACGCGCAAATATGGGCTCACTTCCTCTAAATTAAACCTTATCATTTCCTAATCCATTAGCGTAAATAGTACTTAAGCGTATAACCCGAACGGGTATTAAGGCACTGTGCTTAAAAAAATGAATGGGGGCTGAGTGTTGTGTCTGTTCTAAGTTAATTTTTAAGTCGTTGGCTGAAATACTCAGTTGATAGTAAAGTATGAAAACAACTAACGTCGTAGATTTTGTAGTGGCTACCCCTCTGGTTGTTTTGCGACAGTTGCCATCAAGATTCTAGTATGAGTTTCTCTATTCAATTAAGTATGAAAACATTGCTTAGGATTATTGAGCGCTAGATACCACCTTACTCTTCTTAGATCGGGGTTTCCGTATCACCTGTTTCTTCAACAGTTCGTTGTTTCCACCCACCCCATCACCCATCCTCTTTGCATCCACATCAATGATTAGGTGTCTTGTTACGGACTTTGTTGTGGGGAATATTTAGTTACGACCACATTTTCCTCCCGGCAGTCAGCCTCTTGAGTTTCCACCACTAAGGCTACCATCCGATTCCGATACATTGTTTCTAAGGCCAAGCTACAATAATATCGATTGCTTACGTTCAAGAAGGAGACATGTACATAACGTCCCGTTATAAGCCATGATTATTCTTGAGCTTGGAATCTATCTCAGGAATATATAGTAAAGACTACCATATGCATCGTATAATTGGATCGCCCTGGGAAGATTTAACATTATTATTATTATTATTATTATTAGCACCGCGTCTTACTACCCGTTCGGGCTATACGCACTTACGCTAATGTGTAACGGTAGAGTGATTGTGAGATGAAATGGAGGACCTACAGTTTAACGTGGAATCCGAACCACGGTAGAGGCCTGGCATTCCCCACATTCACAAGATGTCCTGTCAGAGGTGAAGGAAGGGTTTGGTAATCAGATAAATCTGTGCCAGGACCGGGGATTGAAGATTTAACAGTGTTCGACACTTTTCTCTACTTTTTTTTTTAAATATATATTTTCCAAATCATCATTTATAGACCACGTCTAACTACTCATTTAGGCTAGACGCAAACCTATATTTTTTAGAAGAGAATAGAAAGGTAAAATTTAGAGAAAATGCACTTTAATTTGTGTGGCTTGGAAAACCATTACACGAGTGACACGTTAAACATGCAATTACCGATGCGAGCTATATTTGATAAACTATTGTTTTTTATTATTCTTACTGTAACTTTAACTTCGTGCATGTGTGTCCATTTATATAACTATTACACTCTAAGAGTTTATCATTGACGTTAATATTTGAAGAAGAAGAGGACGGGCCAGTTTATTATTGCATACATTATTAAAATTCACGGGTAAAAAGTGTTATTTGACATATGAGACAAACAGGGTTACGAAAGTGGTTAGCACGCAGGCCGATGATTCACTGGGCGAGTATTTGGCCCCGATCGTCATCACTGAGGATTTAAAAAAATAAATAAAGTGATTTTAAATTGTTTCTTCGGGTAGTTACTGGAAACGTAAATTACGGTTTTCCTATCTATTTAAATTACTTAATTAGTGCATTAAACCCTAGAAATTTTGATGACATATTTTAATGGATCAGGAAAGTGGCTTATTGGAGATGCACCAAAAATATCAAGAGAGAGAAAAGAAATCACATCCAAACAAATCTCTAATACACCATATTTAAATTCAAATCTCAATTTGTCTAGCAACAGTTATCAAGTGCAAATGCGGATATAACGCCCACTCGACCAGAGCTACAGGTGTGCAGCTCTTTAAAAACGCACTTTCCTCATCCCGTTTCCTTAGGTTGGATTGTAATTGATAGTCAACACTTTTACTAGAGCGTACGAATAAAATAAACTACACACGAGGTGTGGTATAGCAGAACAACCCTTTCATTAGGTGGAGTAAGCGTGGCAGATTGATTAAGTGAGGTGTATGAAAGGAATACCACTCGTTTATACTTAAATACTAAAGATCTTCACACACCAATGTGGGGGTGTTGAGACGTTACTTATAACAGCACTAATGGATGGAAATAATCAGCATGCCAGTTAATTTACTTTATATAGCATCTACGAAAGAAAAAAAGCTTCGTCCAGTATGCGAGAAGGGGCTGTATAAGATGCGATGATTTGCAACAAAGTAGATGGAAAATCAACTCACCTTCACGTCGAAATCACATTCTGTTTCACTCAGACTCGTCCTTGCGTATTGGCCTCAGTAATGGTAAAATATTAAGAATTTAAACAAAAGTTTAACATTCTTATTTATATGAAAAAATAAAAAAAAATTCAACAACATTTAATTTGAGAATTCCAATTTTCAGCTATAATACTTATTGTAACTCTAGAAACGAACACAAGTGACGTGGACAGCGGTCAAACTCGATACACCACGAAGTAGGACGCTGCATTGCACGCAACACCACTCGCTGTCAGTGTGAATGCGACTATTAGATAATATGGGTTACATTTGACACCGTGGTGGTGTGACCGGTTTTTTTTCTTGGTGTTTTCTGCCATATCCACCCTAAAATCAATGATGAGAGCCGGGGAAGATAGCTGATTTAAATGCTAGCTAATACAATTTACTAAACCAATCCGGGAACTTAATCGGTCCATTATATAAATATTATTTCGGGGGTCAATGGTAACTTTACCTTAAAGGCAACCAATCGCCCCCAACTATTCAATCATAGCAATCCCAAATAAGTGCGTAACTAACCCCTTCGTTCATTCCACCGAGAATTTTTAGAACAGTATTGTTGAGACGAGAAGTAACAGGAAATTTCCTAAGAGCGCCACTCCCGGCAGAGAATACCAGAGACAACAGACATCATCTGCAGCCCCCACCGTGACTCTGCGCAATATTTTATAACACTCCTAAACACTAGTCAGAGGTAAAAAGCCCTATAGAAGAAAGGCATTCGACCCTCGACAACATTCTTGTTACCTGTAAGACAACGATACGATTAACCGGCCTCTTCTGCCTCAAGCAATGCATTTGGAGAGAAAAGGCTTTCGGTTTTATTTGGTGACCTTTATAGGATCGAAAAGAAAGTTTGCAATAAACGTCCACGTGTCTTTACTGAACAATTCACCTGTCACTGTAGTAGAATAGGCTCTTCTTTGACGTGGCAGAATAGTCAGGGGGAAGAGACTAGTTCAATCCCAGCTGAGGGCCTAAATAATTGAGTATTAATGTTTACAGAACCATCCTATTAATTATTTATTACAATTACTTATGACAGTCCTTTGTGAATAGTATTGATTGATTTGTTTATTTGCGTTATATTAATTTGTAATTTGATATGAGCCGGTGTTTTGAAAATAATCATAAAATACTTTTGAAAAGTAATGAAAATGAGGTATTTATTAGAGTTGTACAGGCTGAGATTGTTAATTATTTATGCCATATTCTTATCGTGCTGTTAAACATGTGTGTTAGAAGTGTCGGTAGCTAAGTTAGACAAATTAATAATATTTAAAAATGTGTAAATTACAATTTCTAGTTCACTATTAAAATACTGTCATCATTTCGACGGGAATAATGTCTCTAGGTTATGGACCCGACACATTCTTTAATTTAATTTTAGTCAAACTAACCCTAGGAAAATACCCTACTTGGACCTGAACACATGGGCGCAATAATATTGTCAATAGAATCCTTCCTGTTAATAAATATTTTTTTTAAATGCTGGGTCTTTTATATAGATTTTTTTTTTTCATTTTTATAACTCGAAATATACTAAACACATAACACATTTGAGATTGTGAAGAGCTCAATTCACATATCTCGGCTATGAATATTCCCCTCTCCCACATTTTTTCTCCTTGAGCTCTACACACGTTCATAAGAAAGATTGGCAGGTACATTTCCACTCCTTTTATGTGGCTTTGTATTCATTTCTTACGAAGGTGTATCTTATTTCATGGAGTACTGGGACAATTTTTTTTTGTACAATACTCTCGAAAGAAATTAGAACTACTATCAGTGTGTTGCATTCATCTGATCTGCAGTTATGATCAAAGTGGAGGTTGTGTTATTCTTATGCTAATGTGTGACCCGCCTGAAGTGGTGATGAATAGCATTTGAAGATGTAGAGCACACATTATAACATTTGCCGAGTATCATCCGACAGTGGAGCGGTTAAAAAAGAGATGCATTCATCAGATTTGAAGCCCTTCAAATGAAAGGGGTGGGAGAAGGATTTTACACAGAAGCACAACGAAATTTTAGCTACCTCGACTGACACTTCATATATCATCTTACATCACCGCACGGCACTATTTCTTTACGTAGAATTGGAGTTGTAAGAACATTTTTAAAGATATTTTTTATTCTTCAATGAGTTTTGGTAATAGTTATGATTATTTTTGCAATATATATATATATAATAACAATGAGCTATGAAAACATTTAAGAAAATATGATGGTGTGATTATTAAATTTTAACGCAAGCTAAAAAATATATTTAATCTAAGTATTTTTTCTAAAATCATAAGTTTTTTTTATGTTTTATAATTTGTTCAAAAACCATCTCAAATAATTGGGGGGGGGGG
>CABFOV010000204.1:238865-253292 GCA_902141375.1 Timema poppense
TGGCTGACGTTACTACACGTATGGTATTAGTCATGAAGTCAACAAAGGTTAGATGGTTTATCGTCGGTATTCAATCTCAAAAGCAATTTCGAAAGATAGTAAGGAGCAGGAAAAAATATTTGTGTACCTTTCCTGGTTGCAATTAAACGTGGCGGTGAAGCATGAATGGTACGCATGATTGCCTAATTTCCATACGAGAAGATCTTCGAAGTTGATATAGCAATTGTGGAAGGAAAGACAAAGGTGATTGGTTAGTTTGGTTCAGATGCAGGTCCAATGGGTAATCTAGTAACTACTTTCTGATTTGATTAGAGTTCTACAATACAAAAATGTTTGGCATTTAATTAGTTCTTGTTTTATTAAATAACTGTTTTCTATATACTAAAAGTAACTTGATGAGATTTTTGAGTTTAGTGTTGCTTCTTTTCCTTGATCAAATGCTAGAACCATAAAAAATGGTATATTAATGGGTGGATCGTGCTTGTTAAAATATTTATTTGTCTATTGTTTTCATGGCTACGCCTTTATTCGTCTGTGACCTTTGATTGTTTTATAGGTCAGGGGTAGAGAGGCTCAACAACGACATAAAACTGCCTGTGTGAATTGCCCCTCTTGGCTATGTTTCCATCTTAACTCGTCGTGATACCGGCAAACAGGTATGAGTGACCAAATTACAACACGGTATTCTGAGGAGACTTGAAAGGTAGGCTGTTATTCTTAATGGTGTTGCTGTTGTTCGTAAGGTGTTAAATTTTATTATTACTTCGCCATATCATAAAACTATTTGTGGGTCTCTTTATCAGGTTAGTTACCATCAGGTTTGGACGAAATGCCAAAACATCTGGTTGACTTGAGAGCTCGGAGTTTGATCACAACCTAAAAAAACTAACGATTACCTTGAGGATATATATACAACCCAGCTTTCATAGGAAGAACATTATCTGGAAGATAGAAAGCTACTAGATCTAGTTTCACGAATTAATACGTCAAATCATGTGATGCTA
Source organism: Timema poppense (assembly GCA_902141375.1). Classification (NCBI taxonomy): domain Eukaryota; kingdom Metazoa; phylum Arthropoda; class Insecta; order Phasmatodea; family Timematidae; genus Timema; species Timema poppense. The sequence goes on from CABFOV010000204.1 coordinate 239,870, forward strand.
TCACATTTAAGAGATATTAATACAAATTAGTACTAACAATATAGTAAAATGTTTCAATTTTAACTGCAAAAATGTTTTGTATTTCTAAAAGGTTTTTCCTATGAAAATTGAACTGTAGTTGTTATTATTATTATTATTATTATTAGCGCCGCGTCTTACTACCCGTTCGGGTTATACGCACTTACTCTAAAATGTAATGGTAGGGTGATGGTGAGATGAAATGGAGGACCTACAGTTTAACGTGGAATCCGAACCACGGCGGAGGCCTAGCATTCCTCACATTCACAAGATGTCTTGTCAGAGGTGAAGGAAGGGTTTGGTAATCAGATAAATTTAGGCCGGGACCGGGGATGGAACCCCGGCCACCAGCATAGAAGTCTGACACCTTACCCCTAGACCGCCAGGTCACCGAACTGTAGTTGTTCAAATCCTCCCTGGATGTTAAAACCAAATCATTTACTTGAAGCTTACTATATTTCACCTATTCACATTGATTGATTCGAAAATCGAACGGGATTGAGGCAAAATTTTGATTGAAACATGTCAGACATAAATCAAGCCATAAATGAAAACAAACTGTTAAAAAAAGTTCAGATACACATAAACTAATATGCCAAAAAAATGCAAATAAATGTTACGTTAAACTAAATTTTGATATAAATTTAATCACACATATACTATTTACAAATTAATGTTAAATTTATTTTAAACTAGTGAATAATTTGTATATGTTAACCAAATTATGTTATTACAGTAATACTTATGACTGACATTGTTATCAATTTTGCCGTGATTTTCTTACTAACTAAACCCGTTAAATATTTCCTCTAGAAAGTGTAAATTTCCCCTTTCCCCTCCTTAACAAAAAGGCAGAATCATGCAAAATAATATAATATGCATGTTGTGCATCATAAATAGTCTCCCTTCTCCTCTTAAAAATATGACAGCAATAAATATGTATTCTCTTTATGTTTTATTAAGATGGAATGGAAAGTTGGTCCAAATTAAAGTCCCTTTTAAGTCGTATGTCTAATGAGGAGGTTGTCTCAACTCAACGTTTATTAAACGTTAAAGCTTGCAATTCAAATGTACATAGTTTTTTGGGGGGCGGGAGGTCAGGGGGGCTAATCCGGTCAGTTTAAAGTCACCAGAACAAAGCTAATATTTTCGATGCAGACAAGGATATTCAATAATATATCAAAAGCCCTAACGATTTTTAATCATTTTTTAACGCACAGTGTTATATGTATGTTCTCATTTATTAGTTTACATCAGAAACATTAATTTTATTTATTGATTTATCTGAAGTTTCATGCAATGGAAGTACCGTGTTTATGTTATGTAGACATATTCATGGGAGTGGTATTTCAAACGCAATTTTTGGGATAGTTTACTTGCATATCTGAATCTAGATTTGACTGAGATGGGTTTAAGAACGCCATTTTCTTGGAGAGATAATAGAAAACCTCTAAATTGAGGTACACACCTAAGCGACGCCAGCCAAAAATAATGTATCAATATTCAGTCAAGCACACTATTCATTTGGAAAATCCTACTATTTAAATTTAAATAACTTAGGCTCCATTATGTCTCAACCTATTTATTTAAACGTCCCAAATAATAAAAATGCCTTCGATTACCTACGATGATGAGCGTTTAACCTAGTTTAACCTTATTTAATAATATTCCAAATTCTTTTTGTCGAACAATGTCTACTTTAAATTAGGATGAGTTTGCCTATATTAATAAGTAATTAGGTACATAAATAACTTATTTGTGGAGCTGAGCGTATTTAACAATTTGTAAGAAATTAAGGCGTTAGAAAACTTCAAAACAAGGACAGAAAGCATTGACTAGATAAAATACCAATTAAATAAATAGCTAAATTAAGAGAAATCAGGAAATTTGTTTGTAACAGGATTTTTTTAAAGAATAGTCTACTCTGAACTTTAGCAAAATAGAAATAGCTATGAAAAATCTTAGTAAGTTAATAAATGTGACGAATCTTTTTAAGGGCTTTTGCGGCTGTTTTTTTTATATTTGAAATGAATGTTTCCGGGCTTGCCTTGGAAAACCTAAAAAATTAAAGTAATGTTAAATATCTACTTTGGTTGGCTATTGATAAAAATATTTTTGCTGAGAAATATTCTACTGGTGAAAACAATATACCTAAATGTACAGTAAAGTCTCTTTTTCTAGGACCTATAAGAGTAAATAAAGTACAAATAAATGTAGACTGAACCTTTGTTATCTAGGTAGTTAAGTGGAATAAATAATTAATCACCCAAGCTAACCCTCTCATTTACTGGAAAGACATGACAAAACAATTGCTTTCTAAATTATCACTCAATCGAGAATTATAAAACAACATGTAACTACAGGCGCAACTCTGGAACAAATTGGTTGACGGGTGTTTAACTGCCACTATCACCTAGATATCCTGCAGGCGGAAGTAATCCGAACCAAGAGTAAGAAAAAAAAAATTGTCAACATCTCGCAGGCAACAGCGCCCGACTACGCGATACAAGTTAACTCATCTAGTATATAGTATTACCCAGCTATGCTAACATCACATGTGGAAGGAATGTGAACTAAAAGTAAAAAAAATATGAGATAGATATATAGAAACGCGCCTGACTACGGAATGAAATGTTAAAAGGACCCAGGATATTAATAGCCCTATATCTAACGAAAGCATATTATTTTAGCTTTTGCGTTCTTTGGACTGTTTACCTAAAACATTGATTTATTCAAATTATAATAATATACATGTCTAAAATGTAAATCATGTTATTTAAAAAATATTTATATGAGTTCGTATATAATGTAACAGTTATTTACTTACACAATATTTTGTAAAGGAAAATTTAATAATATTAAAAAAAAAAAATCTGATTTAGTGTGGCGAAACTATCGGCTCGTCCTTCCATGCGTTCATTGTTTACGTCAACTGTCAACTTAGTTGACACTGGGTGTAGTTAGTTTTTGATCTATCAAATAAAGTCGAAGATACTGAAGGCTAACTTCAATATATGCCCCCACATTATGTACAGTACAAACCTGTATCATAAAGAAGAAGAAGAAGAAGAAGAAGAAGAATGCTAGGATGTTGTTGGGTGATTATGGTGAGTGTGATCGTTGATGATACAGTTAGCCTGGCTCCTATTACATATGTAGCTACAGGTATATACGTGCGTGTGTGTATGTGAAGTACTCACACACACAAAACTAACCTGAGAGAGGTCAAGCCGACCACATTCTGACCCACATTCTTAATTGGCCTTCATGCCATTGGGATACGTAATAGATGGGATGCTCCGTTACAAACAGTTTTTTCTAGATGCCGCATTTCGATACTCTTTACTCGATCGTGATTTTAACTGAAGCTTTTGTGATTAACTTTATCTCTCTCTTTTTGTCCTTAAGTCTACTACTTTAATAGATTTCATTAACATCGTGAAAAAAAATAGCCAAAAATATAAGGTAGAATATTTTTACCTGTCTTTCTGATTTGTTTTAAATTATTGCATATTTTTATTTGTAAGGTACTTCGAGATCACAGCTTTTTTTTTTAAACGGATCTAGTAATTTTTCTAGCTGTAAGCTAATATGTCCATTCGTAGGAAATTTGGGGCTGGTCCCTATAGTTAATATTTCTAAGTGTTGCCTAAACATTTAACGCCAGCCCTGGCTAACAGTGAAATAAGCTCAAGTTCATTCGCCTGAGGAGTGGTGGTAACTTACAGCTAGCAAAGGTTACCAGAGTTTCTTTCATGTACCCATTCGTCAAATCATATGATCTGCAAGACCATTAAAAAAAATATTAATTTGTTATCACTTTTAGTAGTTAAAACTGACAAGACATCTTGTGAATGTGGGGAATGCCAGGCCACCCTCGTGGTTCGGATTCCACGTTAAACTGTAGGTCCTCCATTTCATCTCACAATCACCATACCACTACACATTAGCGTAAGTGCGATATAACCCGAACGGGAAGTAAGACGCGGGTCTAATAATAATAATAATAATAATAATAATAGTTAAAACTTTAAAAAAAAGTTTTTCTTTTAACCGTTTTTACATCTTCTGCTAGCTCTCAATTTTCCCCGCTCCTATGACGACATGGATGCTGAATTTGAAAAAAAAAACAAAAAAACAGCCTATCTAGAGGTCGGAAAACCACAATAGGTACAAACAGTTTGCAGTGCGACTGATTGGAATAGATCTCCGGATTTATGTGTTAGAATTAAGTGTGATATCTCTGTGTTCATCATAGTATATTTTTCAAATAAGTGATCCAAAATCACCCGCCTCGGTGGCGTAGTTAGCTAATGCGCTTGTTTCGTATTGAGTTAGACTGCCGAGGACGGGAATATCTAGGTTAGAATCTCGGTCGGGTGAACTGGAGGAGAGGGGGTTTCCTAAACGGTTTTCCAATCTCCCTCCACACAAATGTGGGTTCACTTCCTCTTAATTCAACCTTCCCAATTCCTAACCCACTATCGTATATTATTACTTTAGCGTATAACCCGAACGGGTAGTAAGAATAGGTGCTATAGTTTAATTTAATTTATTGATAGTGCCCTAATGAAGTAATACTTCGGTATGTTTCTAAATAAGGTATTATAAATACTCTTATTAACTTTCTATCACACGCTTCAGTGGACGAACGGTCAAGGTGTCACTCTCTTGTTATAACAGCGTTCTGATGACAAGGAGGATTATAGAGAAGTACTCACACCTATGATTATTCTTGCTTGGTATCAACGAGACAGAATGACTTTGGGATATCTTCGTGGATATATTTTGGATTGAGAGCCGGTCGCCATGACAGTCGATGAGAAAAGCAAGGAGGACTATGCAGAAGTATATTCATGCATGATCCTTCTTGTTTGACACCAACGACACAATATAATACACAGTGGCGGCTCGAGTATAGGCACTGCGGAGCTGCAGCACCCCCTATTTCCAATCGATATTATCGCTAACGTTTAATATAATGAGTTTTTTCTTTAATTCTTTATTTATTTTTGTAGTACAATCTATATTCCTTAAGCTTAATGTCAGTACTTGAGTAGCTATCCCCCAGTTTTTGAAAAAGATACAAACATCTTTGTATGGAACTGTGCGCTTCACAGTGCCAGCATCGTGGTGTTTGACTGTTGTACGCATGCGCACATAGGAGGGGGTCGGGAGGAAGGTGGGACTGCCAGTTAGAGAGAGCACGGTTGCTCTCGCAGTGCCGGTTCTGGCGTAATAGTGGAAGGAAGTCTTTTTTACTCAGCGTGTGCTGTGCTTAAAAACCGTGTAACATATTCTTAAATGTGATAAAGTGTAGAAGAGTGTAGAATTAGATTATTATTCTGCTTCCAGCTATTCTATTTGATTCATTTTTTTCGATTGTTTTAATTAACAGAAAGACTAAATGCGCTTGCAGTACTTTCAATGGAGAAATTTTTTCTCGATTGTCATCCAGAGATCAAGGAGAAAATTTTTGAACTTTTTGCGCAAATTAAAACAAGAAGAATTAGTTTTGTTTTTAAAATGAATAGATCAAGCTTGAACTGTAACAATTTAAGTTAAAGTAAATAAAGAGTTATTTTTGTTGATTTTTATCAAGTTCCTGAATACATTTTATTTTTATACATGTTTTTTTCTTTTACACAATTTTAAAACAAAGGCTAAATATTTTTTGGAGCAGCACCCCCACTAATTTTAGCTACGAGCCGCCACTGATAATACAGAAAAGGGTTGCAAGTAACAATGTCTGTTATTTATTGAAAGTCAGCTGCAATGACAGTCGCTGGGAATTATCAATCAGGATCATGCAACAGTGTTTAGACTGCTTGGCAACCTTGTTGTGGGTTCGACCCTAACTGGTTTCACCCATGGTAATATGAGTATACAAGGTAGGTGCGAGCGAGCTAGATGTTGTGGACGAATGTGCGAAAGAGAAATATCAAGAGCTGCAAGAATAAAATAGTATGTATGACTCGGTGTATGGATATTGTTGAAGCGAAGGGAGTGTGCAAGGTTAGAGAAGTGTGAAGAAAATTAGTGAGGATGGATTAGGTACGGAATTTTTTTAAAGCTATTTGCACAGTTTCTTACCTACCCCGTAAGGGAATGGCAGGATTGTGTATGTATGTATGTATGTATGTATGTATGTATGTATGTATGTATGTATGTATGTATGTATATATATAAACCAATCATTGAATAACTTTAAAATACTTGCAGTTGGCATTTGCTTCTTTTAAAGGCATAAACCAGTTAGTTTGCTAGTCCATAGGTTCGATTCTGACTTCATCCTTTTTCTCGGCTGATCTTGGGGATGCCCAAGCAGCTACCTTGTGTATTCGTAATACCATGGGTTTCACTAGGGATTACTTATTTCCCACGTAATGTATTTTAATCTTTGCCCCAGGTACAGTAGCCCCATGGCTTCTTTGGTGCTGACTGACAGCTTTGAAAAGTTACCAGATCAAATTATGTATCTCTACGCCGAACTATATGATCTGCAAAAACATGTGTATAGCAGCTGTCATTTTTGACGGTCAGAATTTAGGTATATACCTGAATGTTGACTGTCAGAAGTCAGCTGTGAGCTGTCAGTCAGCACTAAAGAAGCCACGGGGCTACTGTATATGCGCGTGCAGTAAAAAAAAAACTACCTTGTTCAGTTTTTTTGTAGAGCTTTTTGATGGTTTTAAAGTAGTTAAAAATCCCAAACCCCCTTCGCATGGTCTACTCTCGCAGTAGACTAGATGAGGGGAGATCGAGATGGTTCGAATCTTGTTCAGGTGTACTGAGGGTGGTTTTTCCCAAATGGTTCTCCACTCTCTCTCCACGCAAAGCGAATACCTTCTTCATCCCTAAAACCATCAGTATAGTTAGTACAAAATCGACTAACCCAAACGGGTAGTAAGACGCAGTGCTAAAAATAAAAGCCCAAGTTGTGGCATTAGATAGTGCACACAATGTTTTTTTCTCAAGTACTAAATTTTTTGGGGGTCTATTTTTAAAACGACTGTACTTTCATATAAAGGAGCAGCTACATTTCCCTGTCAACCTTTCGACCTTTCCTCCATCTTCGTGTGGTCACGAGTTTCTTCTTAACCTCCACGCTCTGACCATCTCTCTCGTCCCTGTAAGTATTTCGTATGTTCCCATCTCTCGCGCACGCGCACAAATGTCCTTTAAATTCCCGTCCTTCTACCAGACCCTTCAAGGCCGAAAGATATCTAACGCATCTTTTATACACCTTCTGTTGGGAAGGAAAATGTATACAAGAAAGACGGAATAGAGAGAAAGATATCAAAGAGGAACATTAAGGTTACAAAAAAAAAAGTACTAAAAATAAAGAAATATGCTTTAAGCAAAAGTTATTCCCAACAACAGTGTCCACCATTAAAAGGCTCAATAGTATTACTACTGAGTTATGTGGCAGTTCGGCACTGTAGCCCGATGGTGTAAATTACACCCGTCTTACCTTTTCAGGGGAACAACCAACTATATCATTTTGGAATTATTTTCAATAGGCTCATTTCAAGACCGCGGTGGGACTTACGGTTGTCCAGTAAATTGACACGTATATTATGTCATATTATCAACCAAGCTCACCAAGTATTAAAGTTACACACACCACGTCAGTACATGGTAAAATTTCGAGCCATCGTTTTGAAACTGTGCAAATACTTTTTTTTTTATCGTGGATGGTACCAAGTAGATATAACGTATTCTTCAATTGTGCGACGCCCAAGTATCCTGTCGGATGGATGGGAAAAAAGTCCCTACGCATCTCTCCTACTGGGCTTAGCGTGCCAACGCATGCACGATAAAATATCTGAGTTACACAGGTAGGGACGCGAAGTGGATGAACCATGCGAAATGCATTAGTCCTCTAAAATTATTATCGACACGGCTTGGCCGATCATTTTTTAATATACAGCTTTGACCCCAGGCTGCATGGACCTAGCTTGGCACTTGCCGTCAAATATTTTTTGCTTGGTAGGCATACAGTCCAATTTGTATGAGAAGAAACCTTTTAGATAGTTATAAAAAATACTAAATCAATGTATCTATATTTATGTTTATTTTCATTATTTATATAAATACTTATTTTCATTATTTATATAAATACTTATTAGATGATATTAATTCTAAGTATAAGGTTATAAATGTTGAACGCTAAAATATGTTTGTGTTATAACAGTTCCTTTCTATAAAAAAAAAAGTCCTACGGAAGTTACATTTCCTTATACAGTGTGTCAAATATCCTTATTGCTTATTTTTTAACTTACGCGTCTTAGTACCCATACGGGTTATACGCTTGTATACAAATACATAACTACGCTAATGGGTTAGGGATGAGGAGGGTTGAATTTAGAAGAAGTGTACTACCATATGTGTGGAGCTAGAGTGCAAAACCATTTTGGAAAAACACCCACAGTACACCCGACCGAAAATCAAACCTCAATCTCCCCGTCATCGGCAGTCTAGTTTACTGCAAGAGTGATGCCTTATACCATGTGACCACAGAAGCTGGTTAATTGAATTGTTGCTATAGTGAAATCTCAGTAGTAAGTTAGGTTTAGAAAGATCAAAAAATCTACATACAAAATTCCAGTCAACAATTTAAAGCACTAACTACATTATCATTATATCGGCATTGATGTGATCTGTCAAAAATGACAGCTGTAGGCCTTTTGAATTGAAGCATGAATATATCAAAGGGATTTTGGCGCAATGCGTTTCACTGACCTTCAATACTATCCGCATTTAGTTACGATGGTGAGCTAGATAATATGATGGTATAATTTAGATGAAATATACCCACATTTGCGTGGAGGGTGAGTGGGAGACAATTTAAGAAAAATCCCTCTCAGCACACCTGAACCGAAATTTGAGCCGCGATCTTCCAGACATCGACATTCAAGTATATTGCTGGAGAGACGCCTTGAAATATTAGACCACCGTAGAAGGTTTACAAATATTATTCAACCTGATTTCTATTTGATTTTAGTTTTTTTTTAAATAATTTCATAATTTTCAAGTGAGAAAGCGAATGTAATATGCCTTGGAAGATGGATGTAAAAGAGCGCTGCTAAGGTTGTGATCGGATGTGACGTCATACATGTCATCGATATCATGGGCATCATGAGTCTTACAGTAAGTATTTTTAGGCAAAGAAAATCAGTAATTCGGTCCTGTAAATAGGGCTCCACCCACCCAAAGAATCCGAGATACAGTTAGTACCAAGCCCCGGATTCATTGTTGCTCCATTGTACGTCATGACTCAGCGATTAAGAGTCCTCATATCCATACACACGAGGCGGTATGGACACATATCGTGGCCTTCGACAAACACTTTTGCTCTTATTGACGCAGAGAACAGTGATTGTGCTATGAGACTGTGTTCCGTCTTACCAGGCACTGATAAAGCTAAGAATCTAAAGGTCCTTGGTTTCTATCCCAGACGATGAGGAGGAGGGGGGGGGGTACCAATAGGTATTAATAAAGGTGTATGGGTCGGGTTTGTCCAGATAACCATAACCGAGCACTAGAATTGTAAATTAATGAGTGAGAACATAAAAAACAATCAAAATGTTCTTCTCAGCTAAATGTGAATATCAACCTTTTTCAAGATTTATTATCTAGAAATAGTTTTTTTTTACAGGGGAGGAGGGGAGTGATAGTCATCTAAGCCCAATAACGTATAAATGTTGAGCCAGCCAATAGCCTCTTAGAGAAGCTGGTACGAATCTCATTGAGGACGCATTTTGACTCTTTTTTTTGTTACCGCTTTTCACTACCCGTTTGTGTTTTACTCATATTAACTAACGCCAAAGTGTTGGGGATGAAGTAAGGTCGGATTTAAAGAAAATGTTCCAGTATTTGCGTGGAGGAAAGCGTAAAACAGTTTAGGGAAAAAAACCCTCAGTACACTCGACCAGAATTTGAACTCCGATCTTCCCAACACTGACAGTTTAGTCACTAGTGAAAATGACACCTTACTGTGGATTCACACGTTCGCCGAAAAACAAGCGCAAACCGAAATGGAGTGACGTGAACTGTTCTTTTAAAGTTTAACTCATCTCAACTTTGTCCGCTCTGACTTAGATCTTCTGCACGAGAAACACAATCAAATCTTAAAACCAACTATCTCGAATCAGTGCGCATGCGCATTTGAAAGTGTATCTGCTTTAAAGATAGAAGCGAGCAGACAGCTTATTTGGCTTTTGTCAGAAGATGTGAAATAACCCGTTAATGGAAAGCGTGAGTATCGATGTAATGGAATGTGCCACGACATAGCGTTATAATTTGAAAATATACAATGAGAGAATGGTATAAAATATATGTCTCCCCACTAGAAAATAAAATATGTTGATAATCAGCTATTTTTATGTTTGCGTTGTACTGCAGCATGGGTCAACATAGAGCGTGTGAATAGCTGAATCGCTCATACAAATTCTGCTATTTTCTGTGGACGTGTGAATCAAGCTCTAGAATATTCGAACACCGAAGCAGGTCATTTCAATATTTACTTGATAAGAAAACCGTCGAACCATGAGTAATTCGGAGCTCACTATAAGTGTGGTCCCGACACTAACAGTCTCCCTTATTTTAATTAAATTGTGAAAATTATAATATATGATTTCGTGCCAGTATGCTGACAATTACAGACATATGAAAAAGGTAAGATCAAATAAATGCATTAGCATTCGCTTGGATAAAAACAATTGGAAGTCTAAAAGTGTGTATGTATGTGAGGGGTCCATCGCATTTTCTTGGGATTGAACCTTGGACCTCACCTTTCAAAGTCAAAATATTTGACCATGCCGCGTGGTAAAAGTTAAATGACGATGGTGCTGTCCTCGAATGAGTTAGTTAGCAAGCCAGTTGCGTGCTGATAAAAGCCTTGGCTCTACAAAGCTGTACACCCGCATCGATGGGCACGTGGGCTAATACGTCAACCTCGTCTGGTCTGGGTTTTTTCCCCGGTTAGGGGTAAGTCAGGGCTGTAATACTGGTTGGGTGTACTAAGGACTATTATTTCTAAATGGGTTTCATATCTGCCTTCCCGCAAACGTGGAAACATTTCCTTTAAATTCTACCTTACCCGTCTCTATCCCAATAGTGTAAATATTTGGCTAGGCCATACGAGAAGTAAGACGTGGAGCGAAATAAACACTAATATGGTTTTAGAATAGGCATAACTTATTACTGTATTTCCCATTAATGGGCTTAAGGCGTTACTATTGACTGTCGTTGATGGTAAGAGTTAGTAGTTCTAATCTCGGTCGGGTGTAGGCCTACAGATGATTTTTTTTTTCCTAAATGCTTTACATTATTCTTCTCCCCACGAAAATGTGGGTACACTTCCTGTAAATTCAACAACTAGAACGGGTAGGGATACGCGGTGACAAAAAAAAATCCCCTCAATCATTATATAATATGCATTTGTTGCGCATAAACGGAATCCTCGTCGATTTCTTTACACGCTAGTGTGTGTGTGTGTGTGTGTCAATGTTTATAACCCGGATCTCAAGGATGGATCTATCTATCTATCTACTTGAACATATTATGAGGCTGATAGTACTTCACGATAAGGAGAAAGAGAACCCCACCCATCGCGCCTGCTCGCGTTGTCACCTCCGGACAAAAGGACGAGGGGGGAGATCCGAGCTGGTGGTAAAGCGCATCGGGTGAGGCGACGCCATATTATCCCTCCTCTGCCTCCCTCTAACCGTTCCACTCATCTTGCACGCTTTTCAAAACTTTGCCAGTGCTCAGAACGTTTTCATGAAATTGACCTGTATCCCCCTAGATATCAGTGTGATGTGCGTGAAGTATGTGAGAAATAATCTCATTCGAAAGGGTTTTAATAAAAAAAATTTTTTTTTTTGTCAATTCGAGTATCTTCATTGTAGATAATGGTGGGATTTTTTTTTGTAAGACAACAAGTATCTAATATACTTCAGAGAGGCAAAGAGAAGGAAAATATAATGTATAAGATACACAAATTATGTGGCTAGTGTTTAAATGCGTGGATAGTGTGATCGACCCAAGAGATCAAGGTCTTACCACAATCAAATGCATAGATACTTTTCCACCTCTCTCCAGTAAATGTAGGTGATTATTTTCTTAAGTACCGTCCACCGCATATAGTTAGTCGTTGATAGCATTGTATAAAACGTGTATCTAAATAAAAAGTATGTACCAGCAATGATAATCAAGTAGTTTAGGGCGTTAGATTCTCAATACGCTTGTTCTCAATTGGCAGGGAGGTCGGGGTTTGAAATCCTTCTGGGTGCACTGTTTTTTTTTACGATGTGATTTTTTCCATATTCTTTTCACGCATACTTTAGTGCAGTTGTTCCACTATACAAAATAAGTCATTAATCGACCTTGATTTAGCCTTAAAAATAATACTTTAACACCAATAAGTGGTTATTATATATTCGTATGAATATTTTTATGGTGATCATGTAAAAATTGTGCTGTATGTCTACTTACACAAGGCATCATAGTGTATTAATAGTACTATATATTTAATATATATTATATGTAGCCTTCATTTGCCTTGAAATGTATCAAGTTTGCCTAACTTGGTTCCACTAAGGTGAAGATAATAAAATAGTTTTATTAAGTGTAAAATGTCAAACTGAAACCAAGAATCGAACCAAAGTCCTTTGACTTGTGCAAACATTTTCTGCCACTGATCCATCCTGGTTTGTCTGGTATCCAGGGCCATCTTTCACTAATTATTGTAGATGACCCTGGACACTAAACAAAGCAGGATGGCTCAGTAGTGTGCAAAGCCAAAAAACTAAGATTCCCGTGTTCAGGTTGTCATTTATTCAGTGGTTCTTAAAATTTTATTACTCACGGCTCCCTAAATATTCTAAAATATTTTCGCGACCCTTTAGTTTTTATTAACATATTATTCATTAAGCTTTATTCTAAAATAGTGACTTTATTTACCGAGTACAATAACAAACAAATAAAAAACAGAAACTAACTTACCTAAATGTATTTAATAGCACCTCTGGTGTTGAACCCGTTCCACTAATTTGTCTATTCATGTTTCAATTGTATTACTTGCAGGCAGGATTCGATTCGGAGTCAACTTATCTGCTTCGTATTAATATTTATCATTGTGGAAATTCCCTTTACACATAAATAAGTAGAAACAAAGGGCAGCAAATTTTGAATGGCGATAGTGAACAAATGGGGATTATATGTACCATCAGTAATTTCTACTATACGTGCTTCCCCTCCCCTCCATTACTCCGGAAAATCGAGAGTCTACTTACTGTACTTACATACTTTACGATCATCGAGTTCTTTCTTCTAAAACATAAAGTTTAAGATCATTGACTTCAGTAATAATCAAATAACATTTTAAATTTTTCTAACC
>CABFOV010000205.1:0-53606 GCA_902141375.1 Timema poppense
ACTGTAAAACATTGTGTATTTTCTTTTATTATATTATTATGCCCGTGCGAAGCCGGGTTGGGCTGCTAGTATTATATATATACATAATACTATATTAATTTAAATTGAGAAGAGTCATTTATATTATTTGTGAATCCTTTATATCTAAACTTCTATTTCAAGATATCAGTCACCTAAATAACTGACAAATCTACTGACCAAGTTGAGAGAAAAATTGCAGGAATATTCTTTGAGTATATGTCAAACTTTGTGTGTAAATAGTTTTTCAATTTGACAATCCATTCAATCTGTCAGTAATTCAAACTATTTTTAATTTAATATCTTCTAATTTGATCACAAATAAAAATATCTACTTCAATTCCAAGGAGAAATAATTAGATACATTTTAAATTTAAATACAAAGAGATATCTTAACACAGTAATAAATATAAAACACGCGACATCATAATTACGAATAAGATTTGCCTATAATTTTTTGAATGAATATACGAGGTCTACTTTTCACATAACTACTGGTAGGGCAGGATTAATAAGATTAAATAAGGTAAAGTGGAGAGAGAGTTTCCACTGCACCTAATCAAAATTTAATTCTAGTCAAGCATGAGACTCGAACTTGATGACTTTGAGTAAATTTTTTGTTAGTCCTATTACAAGAAGAAATATAATAAATATTTTCATTTTAAATCAATTATTAACCTTTCATTGTTATAATTATTATCACCTACTACTAGCCACATTATACAAATAACTAGACCCTTCGCCCTCTGCCTCAGCATTATTATTTTCAACGCACATATTGAAGACTCATCATAGACTCTACCATAACATATGAATGACTATCGACATTTTTATGAGGAATAAATTAAATTTTCAAAATAAAATATAGCTTATGTTACTCGGTGATAATGTAGATTTATATTGATGAAAGAATTTTTAAAATAGGTCCCAGTAGTTTTTGAGTTTATCCATTACAAACAAAAAAACAAAAAAACAAATCTTTCCTCTTTATAATATTATTAGTGTAGATCAGCTGCTCTAAAGTAGCAGATAACCTTAAACTTCTTCACAAATAATGCATTGTGCTATGTCAGTAGATATAATTTTATCAGATAATATATCATATATCAAAATCGGATTAATCAAACAAATCAATTACTATCTTTATAAATAATATACATTGTTATTTTCACGGGATCAAAAAGTCTGGCCTTTGATATTCAGATAGTGAATAAAGCTCTTTCAAAAAACAAAATTCACAATAAAAGCTAATTATGTTTCTCGCAATAGTGAAGCCTTCACATATTAATTGAGATATTGAAGAATTGATTGTTAAGTTATCAATTTGAGTAAAGGAAACTATATTCATATTTTTTCATCTAATTTGATGTTTAGAATACAATATTTTATTTTTTTCTTGGAACTTGTCAAATTATTACCTGTAGGTAAATACAATAATATGGTGTGATCCAACAAAAGAATCACATCCCAGCTTAAAGATAAGCCGTAGGGTCTATAATATATTGAATTACAAATGTTACACAATAACTAATGACATATAAAGTAACCAGGAGACATATATATTTGCGCTGATATTCATATTATTATCATCTAGAACATGATGGACTAAGTCCCCAATCTTTCCTAAAGTAGATATCTTCAACACATATTGTCTTTTCTCCATTTATACATAAAAATAATAGTAAAGTTTATTAAAATTGTCTCCACTCTGTTTTATAATACTTTGAAGTTACTAGTATTCAGATAGTACAAAGGATTAGCTTTGAAGATTATTTTATAAATGGTGTGGTAAGTATTTTGAGATGTTATACTCATCGAGCTAAAATAGTCTAATTTTATTAAATACTATACAAATATCTTTGAACGCATTTTTCAGTGCGATGGTGGCAGTACATGCCTTGCCGCCATGTCTTCCTGGCAGAAAGTTGTTTTACGGTATTCCTCATGACTTACATGGCATCCATCAGCCCAATGTCTGTCGCCGCCATGATCAAAAGAGTCACGGTCATCGGCGGAAATCAGAGTGATTTGGACGTATGCCCTGTCGAGTCCACTTCCAACGAAACTTACACCGTCACGGTAAGTTCGAGTAATCTGCCCATATACTCAAATAAGTTTTACACTGGTCTTAATAGTAGTTATAATAATATATAATTAATATAAATTATTATTATTACTATTATTATTATTATTATTAGCACCGCGTCTTACTACCCGTTCGGGTTAAACGCACTAACGCTAATGTGTAATTGTAGGGTGATTGTGAGATGAAATGAAGGACCTACAGTTTAACGTGAAATCCGAACCACGGTGGAGGCCTGGCATTCCCCACAATTCACAAGATGTCTTGTCAGAAGTGAAGGAAGGGTTGGATAAATTAATATAAATACAACAAACTGTAATAAGTTCTCAATATTATTGAGTTTATCCCTTGACACCAGGATCTTCATATTTAGGGTGGATTTTAGATGTACTATCCAACTATTGTAAAATATATTATGATTTTGATAATTGTTTAGTTGAGATATTAACTATTAAAGTTCATATATATGCTTTCTAGGTCTCTATATTCCAAATTACAGCGAAAACTAGAATTTTTTGCTTCTAATTCGGGAAGTACAAACCATGGTTGGCTGCATGTATTGTACAAATATTATCTACAAATGATTTCCCATACTCTCTCCAATATACATTCATTTGAGTATAGATAAAAAATTAAAGTGGGATATGAGATATGAATCCATAAAACTTGTCTAGTGGTAATTTTGATACTCTTGTATATATCTATTCTGTATTCGTCCCATACTCAGGGATATTCATTAGTTATAGTTTGAGGCGTTGGTGCTATTTTCAACAATATTTAAACTGATACTAGTGAACAGCCACAATATGCTCTTAGTTATTTCAATATTATTTAAGAAAATATACATATGTTAAACTATTTAAAATATTAATTTGGAAGTCTTTAGTCTGATCGGTTCTTTCGTTACCAAATTATTAGGAAAAGGGTATTTCTTTGGCAAAATTAATTATAATCAGGCAGGCCATGTTCCACTTATTTATATGTTTTTATAAAACATTTACATATATTATTCTTTATTAAGATCAAAAGATGAATTCTACGACCAAGGGACGGATGAAAAATCATTCAAAAAGGAAATACTTATATAAATAAAATTGAATGGTATTTACTGTTGCTACTATGATAAAGTAATTAGGGATTGAGCCTGAGGGTGTGCACGACAGGCTTTTCATATAGTTATTCAGAGCTTTAGGGATAATAAATTTAGATAAGTGTGGGAGTTTTCAGAAAAAATAAAATAGAAAAATTAAACCCTTTTTTCTTTCAGTAGGTAGACCTGAGCGTGTGAATCCCTATCACCTTTATTACTTTCACGCATCTTACGTCTTATACCCCTTGTACACTATTTGGGTAGCTCATAAATCAGGAAATATATAAAGTTGAAACGGGACATTGGTTTAACTACTAAAGGAGACATTAGGTTGTAAATATAGGGCATTTTTTTAGAGGCTTTATAGTATTGTGAGCCTGACAACTTGAATCACGGGTAAAGGAAAGTATTTAATTCTAAAGACAAGAAACCTATAAAGCTGAAATTTGCATATGTACTAAGAGAAATTCACTAGTGTGCACCTTGAACGTACCTAGTTTAAATTCACAACTTTAAACCAAAAATTCTAGAAATCTGAACCTTTTCCTATGAACTAATGGAGTCATCATTTCGTGCCCATCAACATTATTTTATTTACATAAATAACTTGAGAATATTTGTTTTTACTTTTATAACAATTTTGAGAAAGACTTATTAAACATATTAAACCACGTGACCAAATATTAGGACAAGTAAATATTAAAATTAATCTACATGCCTTAGGTGATTAGTGTTATTTTTAGTATAATCAGAAGCTTACGGCTTAAAATGCTTGCACCACTGTTTGTATAACACCATAATCAATATATAGAACCATAACACTTTTAATATTTATTTATTGAAACCTAAGAGTATGAATCTCCAGCCTACTAATTTTTTTATATATTATGTGTTTTATATAACATTATTGGGTGACTTGGACGCTTTTATCACCATTTAATGTAGCTCAAAAACTTAGAAAAATAGAAATAGACAATTTGGCAACCACTTTAGTACTTAAGGCATCTGTAGACACTTTTGGGGTATTTTTATACATTTACATAAATTAACAAATTTAGCACCTCAAACTGATTGGGAAGTGGTGCTGATAGTTCAAAATATATCGAAACATAAACATGGCACAGTTATGTACTTAAGGGTATTGAATATTTAAAGCACGTTAACATTTAGTTTGAGAGTTACATCTTAGATTGTGTGACCACCGGCACGTGTATCTCTAAAACCAATTAAAATATACAACATAAACTAGTCCGAGTCCTGTGTACTTTAAGAAATATCAGGGTGTGTTGATTTCAGATTTTTTTTTTACGTTTACGTATGTTGCGATATAATAACTTAAATCATATGAACACCAGCGTGGCTAACTTAAAAACCAATACACAATAAAAGATGCATCTTTATATTTGTAATTAGTAAAACCTCATAGTGTGTACCTCTCGTGTATTTTTTTAAATCATATATTCCCAGCCATTAATTTGTTCCTTGTACTGTACATTAAAAAAAATCAAGACAAATTTAACATTATATACGTACGGTGGTTAAGAAATTTTTTAGGGTGGTTCATTTCGGACATATTAAAAAAAATGCATTCACCGGAAGCTTAAAGCATTAGACATCGTGAACACCGATTTGGGTTGATAACAAAACCAAAAAAATTAACAAAGTAAAAACATGGTATAGACCTAAAGTATTTAGGCTCATGGCTTAGGGAAGGAAGATTTAGAGGGTTCAAGTGCCCTGAAATTTAACGAAGTTATTAATATGAGGCATAAAGATGGCCTTGTATCAAATTGTAGATAAATTTCGAGGAATTCACTTTACAAAAATTTGCCCAAGATGAATCACTACAAATAACTTCTAGAGTCATTTAGCTTTTAAAGAATTTCCAAGCGAGTATCACTCTAATTGGATTCTGTAGGCACACCATTTTTAAAATAAATACCTTTAGTTTGTGCATTTATCTATATTTTATATGCATATAATATATTCTTTTTTAATCCAAGCAAGGACTACTCCAATTAGTACATAAAAGTGTTTAATTTCCAAAATCATGTTGTGAAGATCACTTTCAATATCATAAACATTCCAGGTTACCACCACTATAAATAGCTTCCAAGGGCATCCAATTTAAAAAATATGCTGTTATATGACCACTTCTAACAATTTTAAAAGCAAATAATTGAAAAAAAATCAGGTGAAGAACACTATAAATACAACATTTCGAATAATTTAGAGGGAATCTAATTTATCGTTCATACAAACAATTTTGGTTATGTTAAGTTAGGTCAGAGTCTAGGAGTTGAATGTGATTACAGGTTGTTCCTAAATTCATGTGCACATGCTGACAGGTATACTTTATCTCGCAATTCGAGTGTGCCTTAATTGATTGCCTGCTAACAGGTATAGCTTACTCCACAATTTGAGTGCGCCCAAATAAATTAGGTAGAAAACTAAATAAAATGAATTTATAAATTTTTTTAGATACATTTATATAAACACAAAAACTAGTTTCTACTCCTTAAGAAATCTTATTATTTATTAAATTTTTCTTTACCATCTTTTATCGCAGTAAATTAGTTATATACTATATAATACTACTATTTTTATTTATTGGTTAATTTTTAATGAATACAGATAGTTGTATTGTAAATTTCAAAAACTATTAATTTCTATACTTTTATTAATTTTACAATTTAATTTAGTGGATAGTTAATAAAAGGAAGGATTTAATAGTAGACAGAATTAGGTTTTTCCTTTGTTTTGTGAATGTTTCATGTAATGCAAGAGAAAGATTGTTTCGTTTAAATGTGTAAAAGATGTTTAAATATCAAAATGATTAGGTTATTTTTTTTTTCCAGTCCGGAGAATTTGTTTGGGATGGTTTTACGCAAACAATGGTTTTGTCAGGCAGTTCAATCGGGATGTTCATGTCTTATTTGGTCTCAGCCAGGCTTTGTGAGATATTTGGTGTAAAAAGACTGGTGGGCTACGCCTTTCTGTTGAGTGGTATACTCAACTGCCTGCAACCAACCTTCCTAGGTGTCCACGTTTCGCTATACATCATCGGTGGCTTGATACATGGCTTATTGACTGTAAGTCTAGGAGTATTCTAATCTGAGACCGGTACTTTATTCAAGTTGAATTCATTTTAGTTTATTTCTAATTAACTCTATGTCTAAATTTCATAATATAGTCCTATGTGTTTTAATGCTTGCTTAACTAGACACATTAGCTAATATACTATTACTATATTATTTATAATGCTCTTCACACCTTCTGGGTCACAGGGGTGAGTAGGTATGGCTGTGAAATTGATCCAATTTTATTTGTCACTAGATAGTATTTAAGTGAACATTCAGTCTAATTATATTTGATTCTTATTTAGTAAATAAGAATTTAATATTCCTCTTTCATGTGCTGTAAGATCCATGTGATTGAACGTGTAGTGAGCCTTTATTTTTAATAATGTGGAGATGATTAATACCAAAAAGGCCTAACAAAAATATAAATTTTGTGTCCTCACACACAGTTAAATAATATTTTTTAAAAATCGATTAGAGCTGCATTATTATTGATTAGTCTAGCTCTAAATTGTGTATTATTATTTCTATTTGATTAGAAATCACCCCTCAAAGCCCCAATTAATATATTTAAATCATATTCTCATATATATTGTGTTTCTATATAAATGTTTATTTTATTCCAGGGTATTGTTCTACCAGGATTTAGCATGCTTTTCGTTCGTTGGCTAGAAGAAAACGAAAGACTAAAGATGGGTTCATTTGTATTTTCGGGTGAGTATCGATGAGTAATTTTGTTGGGATATTATAATTTATTCAATATGATTGGTGAAATATCTTGAAACTGGTGAGTAGTTGAGTTTTAAATTATAAAAAACAAAAATAAGGAAAGTACTGGAAATAACAATATTAACAGTAACAATATTGTTTGGGCTGAAATCCACATATATGATTTATATTCAAATGTTTTATTGTTTAAGAGAGTAGGAAGGTAAAGTTGTTACTAAAATAAATTAGATATATTTAACTGAATTTAAAATTAAATAAAAATATTAAAAATAAATCAAGATAAAATGTCAAAACAGTATTAAACAAATTTTTGTGTGAGATCAAAGATATACAAGTTTTTAATTTTTATTAGAGTAATTTTAGAAAAATCATTGAGATATTATAAAAGTGATAGATATTTTTATATAACTTTAAAATAACCGAATTATGTATATATATATATATATATATATATTTATCACTTTAAAATATCCCATTTATTTGTATATATATATATATACATATACATCACTTTTAAGATATCATAATGATTTGTATATACATATAACCTTTTTATTCCTTCAATTTCTATAACTTTGGTGTAATCCTGATATGAAAATTTGATATAAATTTGATTACTTAAAAGAAAACCTTGGGAAAATTATTTACTTCAATTACCATATTAAAATAAATGTTAGCACTCTTAATTAATTAAATAGTCCTTCCAAAACAAATAGTTTTACTCAATGAAGAAACTTAACACTTAAAGCTAATCTAGTTTGTGAAACTTTAAACATGTAAAGTCCTAAGAATTTTTAATCACTATTAGGAAATTAATGGTTTAAAAGACACCGCATTTTTTAAATGATTTTAATAAGTATAATATTTAACAATTAGAATGAGATAATTAAATAGTGGTTAAACATATAAAAATAAAATAAAACAATATGAACATATAAACATTCTGTGAATACCACAAAATCGTCATTGGAACATTTAAATAATACCCATTAATAAAATCGAGTTCTTGTAAATTTCGCAAAGAGGTCGTAAATATTTTATACACATCTTCCGTGGTATCGACATACTATCTTCATTCTTCAACATTGCCTCACACAATAGGACAGTGTTCCGCAATCGATGTACCATACAACACAATAGTGTACCGCGGCGATGAACTTGGTGTTCCGTGCTGCCACAGCCCTAGTATATTAACCAAATATAATCTTTCTTGCATAATAACTGTACTTTTATATATCTGATTTTTTGCACCACCATTAAACTGGGCGTGTAATCCATTCTATTCCATCCGTATTTATCGCACCACCATTAGACTGGGCGTTTTATCCATTCTATTCCGTCCGTATTTATCGCACCACCATTAGACTGGGTGTGTAATCCATTCTATTCCATCCGTATTTATCGCACCACCATTAGACTGGGCGTTTAATTCATTCTATTCCGTCCGTATTTATCGCACCACCATTAGACTGGGTGTGTAATCCATTCTATACTGTCCGTATTTATCGCATCACCATTAGACTGGGGGTGAAATTCATTCTATTCCGTCCGTATTTATCGCACCACCATTAGACTGGGCGTGTAATCAATTCTATTCCGTCCGTATTTATCGCACCACCATTAGACTGGGCGTGTAATCCATTCTATACTGTCCGTATTTATCGCACCACCATTAGACTGGGCGTGTAATCCATTCTATACCGTCCGTATTTACCGTACCGCCATTAGACTGGGCGTGTAATACATTCTATACTGTCCGTATTTATCGCATCACCATTAGACTGGGAGTGTAATCCATTCTATTCCATCCGTATTTATCGCACCACCATTAGACTGGACGTGTAATCCATTCTATTCCGTCCGTATTTATCGCACCACCATTAGACTGGGCGTGTAATCAATTCTATTCCGTCCGTATTTATCGCACCACCATTAGACTGGGCGTGTAATCCATTCTATTCCGTCCGTATTTATCGCACCACCATTAGTCTGGGCGTGTAATCCATTCTATTCCGTCCGTATTTATCGCACCACCTTTAGACTGGGCGTGTAATCCATTTTCTACCGTCCATGTTGCAAAACTAATAGGCCTTTTCGCAACAAATGTTGGAATTTTAGACAGCTATTTTCTCTATTTTATTTTAATCTCTTAACTTCCGTATTTTAGCCACCGAGATATTTTTTCCTCCACTTAAATTTAAATGTCCATTTTTTTATAATTACCTTTAATTGTTTTATTCGTGAAGCTTTGATTAAAAAAATACCACAATCACACTTCAATACAGACCATTATATAAAAATAAACATACGAACGACGATTTCGGAGTTGGTAGCTGCCAATTTTTCAATTATTACTGCGTCCCCACCAGTTCAACAACACTTAAGATGATCCACCACCACTAATGAATATTCAGCTTGAGTGACGCCATCGCCAAAATAATCACATGAAATGGCTGGCTGCCACCATTAAAATTATTTTTGCCTGCCGTTATCAGGCCTGCCACAAGGGGGCAATGTTGGTACCATGGTACCGGACCCAGGAGTTCCAGGATAAAAAAATCATTTTAAATTAAACATTAATCATAAGAAATAAAATGCCAATCCATTCAATCGCATATTGAATGACTATTCCACCAACTGGGATTTCATTTTTATGGACCTAATGTTTTTGTAATCCTGACTTTAATGACTTGGTGCAATCTTGTCCTCCGTTTTGGAGAGTTTGGAAATTTAGTGAAATATCTTAGTCTTAAGCTAAATTTAAATTTGACATGTGAAGAGTCGGTTGGTAAAGCAGGTTAGTTTTATATTAAAGTATTGTATAATGTGTATAATAATTCATTGTTCAATTACATATCAATTTTCGTGCATTTCTTTTATTTTTTTAAATGGAAACAAGCTTAAAATTATAAAAACTTAAGTCGAACAGAAGTAGCGTAACAAGCATAAGCACATTTCTTCAGGGTAAATAATTTATTCCCCGTTTAACTCCTGAATGATATAAATTTAACCTTTCTACTTGAATGAACTTGCGCCTCTGTGTAATTATTTCACAACCCCATAGCATTCCCAAATATTAAGCTGAAAGCGGCCTTGTATCAAATCAGAAATAACCTTTAGCCTAGAGTGAATCATGCAATTTAAAAAAAATTGGCAGTGAAGGCTGACTCTAAATAGTCATAACGCATTTCATTTAAAAAATAAAATTCAGGTGAAGATTACAAAAACTGATTTTCTGAGGCATTTAATTTTCCAAACATTTCAAGGTAAGGACTACTTGCAATATCTTATAGAGGTCTCCAATAACTAAAATGACCAAGTGTAAGTCTATTTCAAATATTTTAAAGCATTAAATTTTCCAAAATTTTATGGAAAAAACTCATATAAATAGTATTTGGAAGCACCTTATTAAAATAACAAGGTGAGGACCATTTGAAATGACTTTTGGATTAACACAATTTTCAAATATTTGCCCAGGTAAGACCACTTCAAATAGCTTCTATAATAGGCAATTAAAGATCCGAAAAATTTCCAGGCAAAACTAGCTTTAAATAACTTACAAGAATATTTAAATTCAAAAAAATATTTATGGAGGAAGACCATTTCAAATGGTTTCTAGAAAAAATAGTTCAAAATATAAATCTGTTGTGAATCACTCAATTTAGCCTTTATAACTATAACAATATGAAAAGATTTACTATGGAGGACCATTCCGAATAAAGTATAAATAATTTTAATTTTTAAAAACTTCAGACAAGAGCCTTTCAAATAATCTTAGTGGGTTGTACAATTTTCCAGCATATGCACATGTAGGGTTCCCATGCCCACTTTTGGTTTGGTGAGTAGAGTTCTTCAAAAATCATTTTTATTTGCTAACCAGGACGTACAGAAAAATAAAGGTTTCACTGTCACTGATGTCAAGTAGGACAAAAAGAGAGGGCACCCACTTTTTTTTTGTACCAGGCCAAATTTAGGCACTTGGGGGTCCTGGCCTCTACCACAAGTCTTAAATGGCTACTAACTTTGGAAGGTTCATAAGAGCTTTTAAAGTTTCAAGAAACAGTTCAGACTGACTAAGCATCTGGGGCCTTTATCTTAGTGAGCTACCTGTGTTGAAGAGCTTGTAGACTTCCTCCCCCCTTGAACTAACATTGTGGTTATTGTGTGTATTTAATCTCCTTATATTCTTGAATTATTGTTGTTATTTGCCTAAGTGTGGCTAGTATATTTGTAAAATTAGCATAGCAAAATTAGAAATTATAAATAATGTTTGTACTTTCTATTTCCTTCAGCACAAATTCTTGGAACACTCTGTGCAATGTTTACGGCAGGAAAGATTATCACCGCCTTCGGTTGGCAGGGTCCATTTTACTTGAATGGAATATTGTCAGTGCCTTATTTCATTTCGTGGATGTATTTAGTGTATGACACTCCAAACAAACATCCTAGAATATCAGAAGAGGAAAAAAGTTACTTAACGTCTTCAATAAAGATTGATGACAGGGTAAACAATATTAATATTTTTAGCTACTGGAACTATTAAACTAGTTTTTTTAAAAATTTATGTAGACTTTGTTTCAATAGTCAAGTATAACCTCGATACTTTAAAATTAAAACATTCAATGTAATTTAATAAAGATAAATATTAATCCCAAAGAGTAGTTTGATCTATTTTCAATAGAAATCAATTTCATACCTACTATAAGTCATTAGAAACCCAAAAGTTCATCTCCGCACTTGGAAAAAGTACGTTACCTAGCCCTATCTTGAGCTAGTTCTATCTAGTCCAGCTAAATACACATTATCTTTTCAGGTTCATTTTATTGTTATACTATCAACCAGGTCTTCCCAATGGTATTTTTCTATTGTATTTGCCAGTCGATTACTTGAACATGGTTCTAGATTCAACCATTCGCACTGAATATCCTGTCCACCATAATATACCTGACTTGATTATTCTTAAATATATTCTGATGAGTACAGGATATGTAACCCTCTCCACTCCCCAGCAGCTTCATCACATTTTGGGATAAATATTTTCCTAAGTAGTTTGTTTTAGAGAGCCTAATCTGTTTTTTCGTAATGCAAGGTAATAAACAACATTACACACCCAAAGACAACATCCTATACAATATTTGTTATTTTGTAAATCTGAGTTTTAAATTCCCTGAAAGCAAGCCAGATGTCAACAAATTATTGAACGATATTGAATAATGTGCATTTATTTCTACACTGTATCTTTTTCCTAATTTTTCACTCTACTATCGCTATTGTTAGTTGAAAATGTTCCTAAATATTTAAACTCATTAAACATGTACAATGACATGTTGCTTCCAACAATATCTAAATTATTTTCTTCAATCTGGTATCTCTGTATGATTATAAACTTGGTATTTTTAGCGTTCAATTCCAAAAATTTTTCTTAGAAGCCTCTAATAAAATACATATATTTAGTGAAACAGCTTTCTTATTATTAGTTAATAAAATAAATCATTAGCGTATCGTAATAGCTACAATTTACAGAGTGTACATTTTATTTATTTTGCATATTTTCTATATTATTATTATTAGCACCGCGTCTTACTACCCGTTCGGGTTATAACTTACGCACTTACGCTAATGTGTAATGGTAGGGTGATTGTGAGATGAAATGGAGGACCTACAATTTAACGTGGAATCCGAACCACGGTGGAGGCCTGGCACTCCTCATATTCACAAGATTTCTTGTCAGAGGTGAAGGAAGGGTTTGGTAATCAGATAAATCTTTGCCGGGACCGGGGATTGAACCCCGGCCGCCAGCATATAAGTCTGACACCTTAACCCCTAGACCACCAGGTCACCCATATTTTCTATAAAAGCAGGGACATAAGTATTGGAATAAATATTGAATTTAAGAAAATATACGGTACGTATAGAAAAAAAAATTAAGAATAGTGGATAAAACGAAGTGGGAGACATTTTATAAATGTAAAAGTTGATAAGAACCCCAAATAGTTTTCCAACCCCTGCAGTATACCTGTAATGAAAAATCTTACGAGATAAACCTAAGTAGCTTACCTTTTTTTTAGATATATTTATGTGCATAGAGCTCTAGTGACTCAAATATTAATCTTGGATTAGATCTTTGAATAATATGGTATTGTGTCTTGAGAATCCAATTTTATTTATTTCAGATATCTATCCTTTAGACCTACCAAGAGTAAATACACACTAAGGTTATAATTATTCAGGTAATTATTTAACTAGTAATCAAATATACGTTCAAAATACTGTTATGTGTTATGCAATACATAAATTTCCCTTTTTTAGGATCAATTGAAGAACATTGCTACTACACTTATATTTTGACTATATTACTAATGTGTATGAATACAAAAACAAATGTAAGCCTGCTTTCTAGTTGATATATGAATCTAATAAAATCATAGAAAATAATACATAGATCAACATCAATGAAAGCATAATATGACTATCACAAATCTCAATTTAATTTTATAAATCTAATAGTTAATAAATATAACGTAAAATAAATATTATCTATTTAAATTATAAAAATTAGAATAAATTTTTAAACATTGGATTACTTTCAAGTTTCCTCATAAATGTTTTATGAATTAATATAAATGGGATGTTCTTATTTCTAACATTGTTATTAATTATCTTATATTGATTTCATTTCAGATTGTACCTATAGCTCCTTGGCGAAAGATTCTCACAAGCTCTCCTTATTGGGCACACATTTCCGTGAGCTTGGCTGTAGCATGGATTAGTTTCACAATAGGAACAGAATTTCCTCTTTACCTCACTAAAGTGTTGAATTACAACATTGAACAGGTATGAAGATCCAAAACGTGCACAGTATGACCTAGTTAAATAACCACATAAGATTTAGGAATATATTCTTTAAATAGAAGCTTTGTAAGATATTATAATACAATTTATAATTATTATATTTACTATACTAGAATAAGAAAATTAAATAAATAAGCTAAGTCTAATAAATACTTTATATATATATATATATATAATGTTTAATAAATACTTTATATATATAAAATCTAATAAATAATTTATATATACATATATATTCACACACACATATATAAATATATATATACACACACACATATATATATATAAGGATAGAGATTTTGGTGGAGACTAATTATTTTTCAGTCAATCACAAAATTTGCCATTTCCATTGAATAGAATGTTAACTTTAATTTTAAAATGAGCAAGTGCTACATATTAATTTAGATAAGCTTTATGACAAGCCAATTATAAAAAAGGCACTCCAAAAATATATATAAGTCTAACATTAATATTGGTTATTAGATTATAATTAGGTTCTTTGAATATTACATTAAAAACAATCGGTGGAGCTCTAAGGTTTAAATAATATACTTTATATTTAAATAAATCTACATAACTGGTATTCTTACATTATTCTGAAATTAAATTATTTTAACAAGATAACACCCTCTTCTTCTCTATCGCTAATATATATAACTTGACATAAAAAATACAAAACTCACTATACCAATAGTTTTGTTGCTAACATTAAACGTCCAAACACAAGATAACACAGGCTGATAATTCTTCTATAACCAGAAGCCAATTAATCGACGGGTCAGCTCAAAGCACTACACAATTCATTAACTGGAAGAGTTTTAACCCGATCCGTGAAATGTATAGGTAAATAAACCAGTGGAGATGACCAGTAATTGCTCAATTCATAATAATCATGAAAAAACATATTTCATTTTTGGGGCGTTAACATATATATACATCTGTACATATAGGGCTCAAACTTATATTTATGTACATATTGGGGTGTTAACCAATATTAAACCCACCTCAGTGGTATAGTTAGCTAAAGCGCTAGTCATGTTGAGCTATACTGCCTAGGGCAGGGAGATCGAGTTTCAAATCTTAGTCGGGTGAATGGGGGTAGTTTTTCCTAAATATTTTTCCACGCTCCCTCCCCGCAAATGTGGGTTCACTTCCTCTAAATTAAACCTTCCCAATTCTTGATCTATTAGCGTAATTACTAACTAAGCGTATAGTCCGAACGGGTAGTTAGACGAGGTGCTATATAAATAACATATACTGCCTACAATATTTTAATTTTATATTACACCAAGCAGCATTTTTTATAATTGTTTTGGAAATTTTGAATGCCTTTATCTTTGGAAATAATTTTCAGTATTTTCTTATATCTGGAGTGGTCTAGCTGTCTGATGTAGCTACTTGTAGATATATTGATTTTAAACCCGACCAAAAAGGGTCTTTTCTTTAGGTTTTGAAATTTTAGTTACCCCCACTTTCTCTCCCTTCCCAATTCAATGACCCTTTATTTTAAAAATCAAAGAATGTCAGATTCTTCCATTTATTTGGGGCTGTCCATCTACATCTAAGTAAATAATTTAATTTTTACCTGGTATAATATCATATTATCTTTTGTAAGATTTTGAAAATTAACGTATTTTCATTGGGTTTGATGTTTATCTTCTATAATCCTGCAACATTTCAATCTTTTAAACATTGGGAATTATTTTTAAACAAGTCTTATAAATTTTGAAACTCACCCTTACCCCTTTTGAAAATCCCACTAAGTACACTTATTAAAATATGTACACATCATTTGGGTATTTGGGGTAATCCCACTACATTACTTATAATTTAATTTTTATCCTATTATTATTATTGTTACTATTAGCACTCCATCTTAATACCCCTGAGGGTTGCACGCACTAACGCTAATTTGTAATGTTAGGGCGTTAGTGAGATGAAATGGAGGACCTACAGTTTAACGTGGGATTAAAACTAAAGTGGAGGCCTGGCATGCCACACATTCACAAAATGTGATTAATACACCCCTTGTTAGAGGTGAAGGAAGAGATTGGCAATCAGAAAAATCCGTGCCAGGACCGAAGATTGAAACTCGGATACCCAGCACAGAAGTCTGACACCTCACCCCCTAGACCACCAGGTCACCACCAAATTTTTATCCTACTCATAAAAATTTTTCTGTTAACCTTCTCCCTCCTTTTTTTTTTACCAGAGCTTCAATTTAATATATAAAAAAATCAGAACGTACCAATATTTAAATTAGTGCATTTGCGTCTGCTGAATTTTGTTTTATACCACACTGGGAAGTAGTTTAAGTCATAATTAAATATTTTGGGTAGTAGCTCTACCTGCATGCCAAACTATAATGTTCTACTTCACCTGAAATGATTTGTAAATTTCTATCCCTCAACCCTCAATTTCCAAGATACCTTTTTTCACCATATTTTGACTTCTCTGGCTGTATGAGTTGATCCCTCTATCTGCTCGCCCTTTACATGTATGCAAACATTTCAATCTTATTCCATACGGGAAGTGTTTTATTCTATTAATTTTGGAAACTTTGGGGCGTGCTCTTCTTCCCCAAATTTCATATATTCAATTTTGAATTACTATATTTTCCAAAGCGTTTGTAGTGGATCTTAAACCTCCCTGGCAAATTAAAATCTTCAAACACAATGAGAAGTAATTTTTTTCAGTTTTGTAGATTTCAAAACCCCTCTCCTTATTTTACCAACCTTGTTTGAAAATTTTAAATATCACAATTTATTTGGGTATTTGGAGTAATCCCTCTATATTACTGTCAAATTTTAATTAGTAATTTTACCTAAAAGTGTGATTTACTCTTGATAGATACCCTTTTCTCCTATTTCCCAAAGTAACAATACAAATATAAAATTATCCGACTTTTTGGATTATTTGGAGTTCCTTTTCCCTCAGATTGAAATTGAGTTTTAGAACACTCTGGGAAGTCATTAAGTGTAGTTTTCAAAGTTGAGAAGCCACTCTCCCCCATTTTTCGACTCTAGCTTTGAAATTTGGTTCTTTGTTACTTAAGATATTATATGAAGTGATAACTCTATTTGTATCCCAAATTTCAATTGTATAATTCTCCTATAAAAATGTTTCTATTTATAGCCTACAAAGAACACCAGAAATCTAATTTAAGCTTTCAGTTCTATTTGACTTCTATGGTTGTATTAGGTGATTCATCTATGCTTGTATTTAAAAGTGTATATAAATATCTAGATTTAATACCATGTGGTAGTTTTTTAAATTTCAGGGAATGGGGACTTTACAATTAAAATAAAATAAATGTTATTAGGATTAACTCTTGTAGCTGCCTAAAAAAATTCATTCTTTTACCACAGATAGCAGTAGTCCCTTTATCAAATTTTGGAAATTTTGAACCGTCCTCCTTCGTATATGGAAGTGCAAGGATCTATTCATCTTGGAATTATTTTGGAAATAACTCTTTTTCTCCCCATTTACAGATTTTAAAAAAAAGGTTCTTAGGGCTTTTGGGGTGGTTCTTTAATCTTTATGTAAAATTTAAATCTTCTACCACACTAAGAAGTAGCCTTTTATATATATTTTGGAAGTTACGAAACCCCTCTATTTTAATATTTCATAATTTGGAATAATCCTACTGAATTCCTGGTAAATGTTAAGTTTCTAAATCCCCTTAAAGTATGGTTTTGTGTTAGTTAATATACCCCCATTTCTCACCCAAAGTTCGATTTTAAATTTTAAACCATACGACTCTTTGGTTATTAGGAGTAGTCTCTTAAACTTCTTGCCAAGTTTAAGTTTGATACCACTCTAATAAAAAAGTTGTTTTTATTAGTATTGATAGTTTTGAGGTCCCTCTTCCCCCCCTCACCATTTCACCTATTCGAACTTTGAAATCTCAAATTATAAGATATGTTTGATTGATTAAAACTTTTGGTTTTTTATGGGGTGGTCTCTCTAGCTTCCTGCCAAATTTCACATTTCCATGACGTTAGGAAGTGTTCGAACAATTCATGTGGAAGGAATATGGAATAAATGAAGGAAGAACATGCATGACCTATTCTTTATATATTAGCTTAATAAATAATAAATCATTTCTACACCAATAATTAAAACTATTTTAAAATTATTTTTAATTGATGAGGCATCTCTTGCTACAATTATAGTAGTTCCTCTTTTTCTCCCTAGACAAGTGTAATATCAGCGCTACCTCATCTTGCTCAATTGTTTGGCAACATCTTCAGCGCACTTCTGTCTCAATTCATACGAGATAAGGGATATCTGACGAAAATTGTATGTTACAAGGTTTTCAATATCGTTGGTAAGTTGGAGCGTGACATTCACTTTTATATACTATATATTTTGTTTATATATCCTACATTTAAGATTCTCGACTACTAAACAACAGGAGAAATATTTTTTTAAATAAAACAACCACAAATTAAAAACGATTTTAAAATATTTATTGTCTCAAAATTTTGTTCGAAATATAATTGATTGAAGAGAATAATTAGTTTAGCTTCTGATTTGCATTTGAAAATTAAACCTTTTTAAACTCTACTTATTCCACATAAACCCAAAAATATGTATAAACTGAGGTAATAGAACAGAATATGATATTTAAAATATACAGACTATTTTACAAAATTTAAGTTATAGAATATTTTGAGGTACTTTAAAAGATTATAATAATAATATTAATAACTCAGGGTTTTTGGTTTAGTTTTAAACAACGATACAGGGTTCCAGCTGCATTTAATTTTAAATCCCTTAAACACTATCAAGTAATTTCTGGGTAAAATTCCACTTAAATAGTTTATTATATTATTTTTATATAAGGGGATGAATATATATATCGCTCCTAATAACATAGGTAAGTAGGGGAACATATTTCATAAGTGTAAAAGAATTGAATAGGTAAAAAAAATAGATTTATTATACAAATAACATAAAAAGGTGATATGGGGTTATAAAATTTAATGATAGGGCTTAAAAACTTTAAAAACATATGAACTACCCGTAGCACGGGAAAAAAACGGGTCCAAGGCGACACGGCAACAGACAAATGGAAGGAAGTTGAAAGTGGGTATTGGATTGCAAGACAGCCGGGCTAGCGCCAGACGTCCACCAGGAAGGTTTAAAAAGAGAACACGAAGAGATAGCAACATATAAAGCAAACCGGCTAATCCTATAGTTTTAGAGTTACTTAGTTACATGTCGGCCAAGCTAACTAGCTTGACTAGACATAAGAACGACATCAAAAATAATAAACAGTAAGATGACCGTAGTTCAGTTACACTAGTCGATGACTAACAAACAGGTGTCCATACAAAATTGTACTATGGCCGGTCTATTCCCAGTGGGTACTGCTAGAGCACTCAATATTACTTTTATGCTATTACCCACTTCCTGGGTTATTCGTCTAATCTAGTACACACCAACATTAAATATATAGCCAAAGGAAGCGTCAACCAAACTTAACCGTGTTCCTCACTTTGCGTACTCAAAATAGCAACACAGAAAATGGGGTGGCAACAAGAATACTGTGAGATACTGACCTAGCTAGGTCCTCAAATAATGACATTAGAAAACCTGCTTGGAGCCATACGAAATTGAACACGTGAACATGACGTTTACGGTGCAATGACATATAGTGAGGTCTGAAGGACTTGGAAACATAATTGTCATTCCGACAAATTAAACTAAATCCGTAGGACATAAAAAAGTAAACATATTCTTATGGACTATCTCAACAAGTTTGAAGGACTTGGAAATTTGCAGAATACTTAGATCAATAAACAATATTCACTCGGCGTTGAGGCGGTGACTCCCACGTCCCAACCATCATGGTCATCAGTATCTTCTCGAGGTGCTGGAACAGGGGTTCCTCCTTCGAGGATATCCAACAATGAACTACAATATCGTGAACCTAAGGATCGCACATTATATACTATTTTTCTGACTAGCGAATTGTGCATGTAAAAAAGGAAAAAGGAATGGAAAGGTTGGGAAGGGGGGGTTTGAATCAGTTGAGAAAGAAGGTGCCAAGGAAGTCCACTAGGGGAGTAGTGTTCGTAGCTCGCGGCATCGGACCAGCGATATTCTGGTCTTTCTTCAATGTTGAGTTCAAGGGGTTAGACGTCTGTTGGAACTGTCACGCCTTCTACTCCGCCATACTTGCAGAACAGTTGGTGAAAGCATGGTAATCTAATCCGGGAACATCCACGTAATATGAGTAGAACACAGAATATATTATTTCAGAATAAATCAGTTTTAATTCTCTTCTTCGGATTCCTTTATATTATTTTAGCATTTGGTGCAGATTACATTTTGTAGATGTCATTGAATTATATGATATGCTATATATATATAAGCTTTATTCAATTCAACAGTAAATTTATTTGTTAAACGTCCTTATTTTTATAGCCCAACTATAAAAATAGGATTCCAAATTAAACAATGTGAACTCATACATTAAGTATTTATTTATTTTGACATGGTTACTTGTATCAAAAAATGCTAATATATATTTGGAACCATACACTACTTACAAACTTTTTTTTCTTATATTTATATTTTATTTTATTATATTACTCGGACATTGAAATCAAATTTAGTTGTTGAGGTTTTATGATCTTTATAATTCAATATGCAGGGGATAAATATTTATTTTACGAATTGTGGTTAGCAAAGGTTTTATACCAATTTACTGTTAAATAATATGCTAGTACTTCTAATTACAATATTAAATACTATTATATACTCTAAGATAGGTATTTTTATTATCTGATTACACGCGTCTTATTCATTACTATAGAGCTAAATTAAAATTAATTTATATGCAAATAATGAGAAGTGTGAATTTTAAGGCAGTCTAACTGAAATGGTTTTAAAATAGTTTGTTGAATCCAATTTGGAAAGCACAATAATGAAATCACACTGTCTTATTTAATTGAATTCCCTTTATTTATACATTTATGATGTTGGCAACTATATACTGAACAATTTGGCATGGCATACCTGGTTTACTGAAACGTCTAACGTAATAATCACGAGAATCGTTTGTATAGTACCTAGAAGTGAATGAACATCCTGTTGACTTGCAACCCACGTGACGTCCCAGTGACGGCCAAAAATGTGGCTGAAGGAGGCAGGCATGAACGTGAGAATATTAGGAGGAGAAATAGAATCGTATGTAAGAGCCATGATTCCCACTGACTCATTGTCTCCTACACAGCTCTAAGATTTGGGTTATAAACATTACTTTAAGACATCTATAAGTGATTCTTTGACTGAACACTCAATCGATTTTGTAAGATATTTTATTGAGGTTAAATTATAAATTTGGGATCATTTTGGAATGGAAGTTACTATAATTTTCTCTTTCTTTAACTGATAATTTTATTTTTTTATAATTGATAATCCATAATATTCTTTGGGGTATCTTAACACCCAAAAATATATGCGTGTGTATTACTGTTAGTCAAGTAAACAATATGAGTCTAATAATTATATATATATATATATATAAATACATATTTACATCCACTTTATGATACAATTTACTAATACTACCTTTAAGTATCATACTATAAAGAGAACCAAACACACTACCGATAAATTAAAACTGAATAAGATTGTTCAAGATAAGCCCATACCCAGTTAATAATTCTTAATTTATACAGTTTATTGGGATTATTTTATTGATCATGGCCGGATATAATTGAACTCCTTATTTACATGATTAATATATATTAAAACATTTACTTACACATATACTGACACCTACACTTTATATAGCAAAATATAGTTTAAACTCACATAACATTAAATTTTTTATAATACATTATATTAATCCCCCCTTAACTATACCCTTTTATAATTGTTTGCTTCTGTAACGAAATTATTCATTCTAAGCTATCATACTTTTGAACTTAATTTTATTTTACTGCATTTAGTATAGCATTGAGGTATTTTTAATAATAGTTTTGCTTGGGCTAATTTCAGCTACAGTTGGTCCTGCAATTATGATGATCATAGTCCCGCAGCTTGGTTGTAACCATGTAGCTATTATAGCAGTTTTATCTGTGGCAATGTTGTTAAATGGCGCCTACTATGGCGGGAGTTTCATGAACCATTTGGAACTTAGTGCGAATTATGCTGGTTCAACCTCAGCATTTGCATCTACTATCTCTAGCATTATAAGTTTTTGTGCACCTTTGTTAGCAAACCTGATAACGAACGAGGTAAGTTAAAATATTTCGATAAACTTAAATTACTAAAACATTTTTTATTCCATTTATCTATCTTCTGCATTAATTTAAACCCTTTTAAAACTGAACAATTACTATTAAAATTTACGTTGGTATTTTTAAAATAGGTTATTTTGTACTTTATTATGTTTGTATTATATTATACAGAGACTTTAGCTTTCTAAACTTAAGGAAGATAGTGAACATGAAACTATTATGTATCTTGGTCTGTGAAAATAATGTTAAATAAGATATATAGATTAATACAATCCACAATATTATTCTATCCTTGAAGTTAATGACAATTGTCTATACAGCTAACCCAACTTTATGATGTTATGCTAGTATGCTTATAACTAATTTATTTATAATTTTATTTCAGAATACACTAACTGCCTGGAATACAGTATTCTACACCTCTGCAATTTTAACTTCCCTTCCTGTTGTTATTTTTCTAATTTTTGGATCTACAGAGGAACAATATTGGAATAAATTAAACTTTGACAGTGAGTCCAGAAACAGTAAGGTTAATACTGAAAGCAAAGGCCAACTTATTACCGATACTTACATAGGAAACAACTCTATCGACAAAAAGGAAGAAACTAAAGACGTTTAAAATTATAACAATATACCTCTAAAATAAAGGGTTTGAAGTTGTTGAAAATATATTGATTATATGCGAAATTTCGTAACGAATCGTTTGAAATGGATTTTAGGTGATAAAGTCATAACAGTGTCAGAATATCTCACCCTTTATGATGGTATTCTAAGGTGATAAAAACTGAAGAGGAGTCTTTTTCTTGTTTTACTTGAAATAAGTTAAAATTTAATCTAAATCATACCTTCCTCAACCATACCCTCTTAATTTTAAATATTGTGATAACTTGGATGGGTGTCAATAAGGTTGGAAAAATAAAAAAAATAGGTTGTTCATATTAAACCAAACATTCTCTAATAATATATAATAATAAATAGGAAACTACAATTTTTACGGTGTAAATTTTGTTACTATGTTTTAAAATTTTTTAAAAAAGTGTGAAGGACTACAATTAAGTTTCATATCCAACCATTTTGACCGAAACTAGAGATTGTCAGTGTTTTTTTTATCAATTACTGCTCAACACTCATGATAAACCATAGTTAAATTTTCTACGACAGTTTTGTTGAGATTGTTATAACAGTTAATATAAGTAGACTAACCTGAAGCCCTATATGATTAATACAGCTTAACATTTCAAAAATACTTCTTCATCAAGCTCGCGTCATTAAGTGCTCGGGTTGATAAATTACTAAGAGTTACACCATGGGAAGAACGTTATATTAATTTTAATTCTTAACGTTCCATACACAATCTTTTCACATAATATCTTTTGTTGATAATTTATCTCAAGTATTTATAGGGCCGATAAAAATAAAAGTATTTTAATCAGTATACATATACACAATTTTAACATGCGTTAAGGCATTTAACAAAATACAATGAAAGGGGATCGGTTACCTATACAATTATTATTATTATTACTAGCACCGCGTCTTACTACCCGTTCGGGTTATACGCACTTACGCTAATGTGTAGTGGTAGGGTGATTGTGAGATGAAATGGAGGACCTACAGTTTAACGTGGAATCCGAACCACGGTGGAGGCCTGGCATACCTATAAAATGATGAATGTGGCTATCAAAAGTAAGGAAATATATTTTGTCATCAACGTTTAGTGCCAAAGGAATGAACTAAAATATTTATTTAAGATTTAACTCATTAATGTTAAATGACATTTATTTAAACTATACTATACTGTATAAGTATATATTTTTTCATTGTTTAAGTTCCAATAAAGAAATTTACTATATAATGTTGTAATTAAATTTTTTACCTATAATTGAAGAAATGTGCAGCTTATGTGTAGACATTTTGTACACGTGTGACTTCACTGGAAATCTTTAAAACTGTTGTAAATTATTTATTGTTGACATTATTTGTTGTTATTATTATCATTATAATAACAATAAATTAATGCTTATATTTGTAAACATTTCTTTGTATGGACATAATTTAAATCAATCAACTAAGTTGTATATTATATTCGAAAATTCTGACTTGTTTTATTTTTTGTTTATATTTGTTTATCTCAGTTAATATAAGGCATATGTTGGGTAATATAATTTAGAATATCATCAATCACTTATTTTGGTAAGTATTTTCAACAAATTTATGTAATTGTCTCGATCTTAACATCATTTTGTTAGCATAATCTATCAAAATAATATTGTATCCGTCGCCTATCAATTTATTGTTTATAAAATATAGTTTATTAAGTACTCTGGCTACTATTTTTGTTGGATTAAGAGGTGAGAAAAAATCACTGTTAGCCATTATATTGGCACTAGAGCTTTGGGTAGTAAATACAAAACAGCAAGCTTTGCATATGAGTTAGCATTACCCAATTAAAATTATAGTACGAGTAAGTATAAATCTTGATTAAGGTTCTGCCTACCCTCTCTGTTGATGTGTTGAGCTTTTAGCTCTCGAAATAGATGGCGTTGCTAACGCTATACAAACTGGTGAATTCCAGCCATCAGGTTGGCAGCAATACTGGTTTGTTTAAACAATTGGGAGGCTGGCTGACCGGTAATCAGTCAAGGCCACCAGCAAACTATCCCTAGAATTGATAGAGATAAGAAGTGTAGTGCTGGATCGTAAAGTGTGTAGGCAACCAAGTTGGACTAAACGTGGGGAGATGAAACGTCAAGATACAATCATACTCTCGAGAATAAAAATTAGCCTAACCATTCCAGCTAGCTAGATGCTTCTCTCTGGGAGTTCAAATCCCTGCTGAGGGTATTTTAGGGAGATATTATTCAGTCGTTTCCTTCTACTCTCCCACGCAAATGTGGGTACATTTTATTAGTTAATTCTGCCTGTTTAGGTATGAACTAATTATGCCAGTGGGCTAGGGATGAATAAGTTTCAATTTAGAGAAAGTATAACCACATTAGCGTGGATAGAGAGTGGGAAAATCTCACCTGATCATGATTGAGTCACGATCTCCCAGTCATCGGCAGACTAGTATATTGCGATAGTGATGCCTTAGACCATGTGGCCACCAAAGTGGTATATTACCAATCCTCGTGTCTAAATATAATTAAACGAAATATATACAAGGCCTAGCAATCGGGTCATGTTATTGAGCAGAGAAGAAACGAGCTCAGGACATTGCTTTATAAATCACGTTTTTAAAAAAGAATTGAACTATTTTCTTAAAATGAATATATGGTGAGGGTAGTGATAAATAAAACTGCATATTTATTTTAAAGTGAAAAAATTATTTGTTAAAATTAGAGATAACTCATTTTTGAAGATTTCGTCACTAACTATAATAACCTATACGCGAGAGTATGTAGCTTACGATTTTTTCATAGCATTTATATGCGTTTATTAGTAGGCAGGTAAAATAAAAAATAACTCAGATTTAATTAGCTAAATTTAGCCACTGAGCTTTGATTAATTTTTAAACTTTAAAGGCTAAAGAGGCAATAAAATATTTAAAAAGAAGTTTCATTTCGAAAACTAGAACAATTTTGACTATAAATATATTTGTTATTTTTATTACTGATATCACCACGTCATACTACCTGTTCATGTGATACGCATTATGATAATCTAATTGGAAATTAATGAGGAAGGAAGCATTTGACAAGTTATCTACCAGCATTTTATGTAAGGA
Organism: Timema poppense; assembly: GCA_902141375.1. Lineage (NCBI taxonomy): Eukaryota > Metazoa > Arthropoda > Insecta > Phasmatodea > Timematidae > Timema > Timema poppense. The sequence goes on from CABFOV010000205.1 coordinate 25,838, forward strand.
CATGGGGAAACAATTTAGGAAAAACTACCCTCAGTAGACCCGACCAAGATTTAAACCCCAAGCGCTCCGCTATCAGCAGACCAATTTAACACTGGAGTGACGCCTTAGACCACTCGGCCACTGAAGTAGGTATCTGTTAATTAATACGGTGTTTACAGTTTTCAAAATTTATAGGATTTACACAATTTTCCAGAAATAAATGTTTTTGGGAATAATTTTTCATCTTATTGGTAGATTTTAAATTTAGTAATATTTCCATTGTGTCAGCCTGCAAGCAGGCTATACTAATCGAGAGGCTGCAGTATGTTGGCGAAGATAATGCCAACAATTTCGGGCTGAGGGTGCCATGTGGTCAGCACAACGTTCCCTCCAGACTTCTATCTCAGTTTTCTAGACTGAAGCGCTACTTATTCATTCAAGTATTTCCTCATTTGTCCTCACGAGGTTGATTTTGGTTCCGTTTCAGACCCACTTCTTCGCAGACAGAATTGGAAGCACTGGGGTTCGAACCTGGGACTTCGGGATCTGAAGCCAGTAAATCTGACAACTATATCACAGAGGCGGTCGAGTACAACTACTTACTTATTTTGTGGCATAGGGAACACAAATGTTCATTAACTTTAATGGTTTTAAATATATTTTACTTATCATCGGCTCCATGTCGTGATCAAGATTGCTAAATCGCTATGACTGAGCACTGAGTGCGTAAATTAATCAGCTTTAATAACTTTGCTAGTTCTATTCTCTGTAAGGTTGAAATTACTTATTACTAGTGTGATACGAACTCGGTCAAGGCACAAGAGATTTTGAACATACTATAAGTGCGTTACAGAGTGTTAGTAACATTTACTTTCAGCTAAGAGCTTTTTAAAAAAGAGTACTTGAAACATCAGAATAATCGCTACATTGTCATATAGAAATATTTATTTGTATATTAAATTTCTACAGTAAATAAAATAGTATCGCTACTCATTCGTTGTACTTAAACTATTAGATACAGATAGCCTAAACGCCAGTAATATGCATACCATAAACAAACTTACTCTTTACGACAAGCAGTTAAATAATAAATTCTATCTTTGAGTTTCTTTGTGCGCCCTTTCTTCCATCGACCCATGATTCACAAACTTGTTATTCACAAGGATATAAAATAATATTGTGTATATACTTATCCACCTCAAAATTAATACAATTCATTGGATCTTGTTCGAAAGCAAAAAAAGTCACATTTTGTTAATTATATAAAAAGTAATCACCGTGGGTACTAATTGTTCGGGATTTTATACATTTCTTCTGAAACGAGCTAACAAACTGCGAGAATCTAACAGATTCAAATTAAAAGTAATCACATTTAACAAGCTAATAAAATAAAATTAATATGTTCACACTTTGACCACCAAAAACTTCGTTCATTAATTTTTCGAAAAATATCTTATTCCAAAGTCCAATGAGAGTCAAATGCTAGACCATAAAATAAATATAGTATATAAAATATACCGAGAACGTCTCCAAATTACATCTAGAACAAATTTTATTTAAAATAACTATGATATGAACAGGAATGTTTATTTTTATTTATTATGACAGTGGATTAAAAATGCAGTGTACAGTAGTTTTCAAATACTCTGTATTTAACACTTATTATTACAATGTGTACTTCTCAAGAATGAGAAAACCCGTGAAAGAATGTAGGATACGAGTGAAGAATTTTACATGTTTTACTGCCTCAGGTAAATAAGGGCTAGTGTCAGAAAACTTTGTGTATGGAGAAGCATGTTGTTTTTTCTTTGAAAATAATGTATCACTAGAGTAATATTCTTATTGAAGTAAGTTTGGACCAACTATATTTATTCACACAGCAGTTAAGACGTTGTAAGTATTATATTTACTTGATATATTAATACGTTTATATTTAACCACGTAAATTTTCATAATTGGACATTGGCCCTTCTTATCCCAATGCATATGGTCTTAATGTTTATTTGACTCAAGAAGGTCACAAAGATTAGCTTCACCCTCAACTGTCACCTGGATTCCGATACATCAGGTTATCCAACGCTTGCCAAACGATACTAGCTTGTGAATGGGTAAAGATCATACTAACGACACTTATTATCAACTAAGATAACTATATGTAGAAGGAAAAGTTGTATTTAAAACAATGTATTTTTACTAGAGTGTCGACTTGGGAGTCTTTAGAGCTCAATATTGTCGTGATTATTGAAGCTAACCCAAATTTAAAATTATACTTAAAAATAAAAATAAATTATTCATTAAATAATATGTTATAAACAAACACTCTAGCTTAATTGTACAAAGAAAATAGATAAATCGATTAATAATTTTCGTTTTCCCATTTAAAATGCGTTGAAATGGAAACGTTTAACGAAAATATTTCAATAACTATTTTTAGCATGGTTTGAAAATTCATAAGAATTATGAAAGATGCCCGAATATGTTACTAAAATAAATAAAAACCAACAATGTTGAATTATTAAATATATTTTTAATTTTTTTTTTAGAACCGTGCATTTATGGGTAAGCTCAGTCTTAAGGTATAAATTTGTATGCTTTCGTTACCAACATCATACATAATAATTCTTTACTGTTTTCTGATTGAATACTAAGTAGAATAAATAAAACGGCCCTGAATATTCAAAATAAAGGACATCGACACCAATTCCCCCACCCCAAACTCAACCTCACCTAAAGGCCACCACTGACTACACCCATACCTTCAACATCACCCATTACAGACACTTTCCATCTCTCACCTGGTCACTCGCATCTTAAGACTGGTTTCCACTTATTCCTCTTTGCCTACACTCCATTGATACCCACCCTTCCTCTGGTGAAATACAGGCTGACTAATCCTCCTGATGGAGTACAGCTCAACTAGCGCTTCATGTAGACTTTATCACCTGGCTGCCCCAGCCTCCTCAACCACCTCTCCCATCCATCGAGAGGATTATGGTCACCTCGTCTCCTCTCCCCTAGTATCAGGTTCGCTTCAGTCAGATATCCTAGGTTCGATTCCCTCTCTGTAGGAAGCACAATTAGTTTGTTTATTAAACCAGGGATTTCAGGTTAAATTATTATCATGGCGGAATCACAGGCAGATTTTATACTTTTCTAGGGGTCCAAATCATGATTCCCAGCACGAGCTAAATGTACGTGAATAAGCTCACTTATTGGCCTTGATACGTGTTTTAAGCCCACGCACGTAAAGGATCGACCTCATTCCTCCCACATTCAACCTCTATCACCAAGCTTGTGAGCCCAAAAGCTATAGGGTCTTACATTATTCCTCTAGGTAAATGCTGGTACACTTCACTTGTCCAGAATATCTGTTGTTCATATTGAAAATCATCATATAAATGTTTACCCCTACTAATTATTTTAAATATTAATATTTAAACTGTTGTTTATAAAAATAACGGCATACGTATTAAATGTAAATGAGTTCCGACAATTAGGCATTCCGCATTGCCACATGGTCAAAAATAATATAGTACAGTCTGAAACCCAAAGGACATAGATAATCTGGTTTTACTGGAACCACACAACCCCACGTAGTATCCAAAGCTTAATAATACTGTCCTATAACTCTACTACCAGACACTTCCTTTAATTCCGCGTCCAGGCGGCAGTTAAAGTACATATATAATGAAAGTTTTAGATAGGTTAGGTGTAAACATAACCAATAAGTAGTTTAAAGGTAATTGACCAAATTACTTCGTCATAGCGTTTCAAATGTCGATTAAAAGTCTGATTGATATGATATAACAATAAAGAGCTTAACTAAGCTCTACTCTAATAAAAAGAATATTATATAGACTAACAAGGACAGTCGTTAAGCGACAAAATGTATAAGAGATTTCATTAGAACATAATTACTGAACAAACAGTGATTAGCTAAATCCCTTTCAGTGATAGCCAATAAAGTTAGACTCTAGCCAACACCAAATAACCCAGCCAATGCTATACTGTCGACGTTTTTTATACAATTAGATATTACGTATTCAAAGTGGCTAGATGCTATCCCCTTTTGGCCAGAATGATGGAATAATCCACTATCTTGTAGGTCTTGATTCAATGGTTGTAGAGTGGGTGGTCGTCGGGCAGAGAAAAAAGATTAGATCAACCTACTAGTGTGATATAAACTACTGTAATTATATTCAGAACAAGTAACGCGTGTTTATGTGCATCAAAAACAGCACATGACTAGAAAAAGGAAAAGAGGGGAAAATGAACAATCAAATAAAATAATCATACAAGTAGGTGTATATTATTTGAGTTAGTGTTCTTGTAGAATTTCTCGCAGCTAAATTCGCTTGTATGTGGGGGATAAGCCCTATTAGCCCAGCCCATAGCTACCTAACCATGCATTAAATACAATGTCTGGTCTTGTATTTTTACTAAGGTATTTTCTTAAATGAAAATCAACAACGCCAATGGTTATTCTCAATACAGACATTGTGACAATAGAAACACAGTAACGAAAGGAGTCTATGAACTTGATAACTAAGAACTGTTTTCTATGACAAGCACTTACTGATAAAGTAGGATGCTTATATAAGCATAGAAGTTTGATGATCAAGCATCAAAAGTTTCAAATACATTTGAAGGGTAGAGAGAAAACAAGGGGGAAGTCAAAAAACAAACATTTTCCAGTACAACTTTTATATCTCAAGGCCCATTGATATTCCAGCAAATGAACTGTTGGTTACACTATGTTAACATCGGGGATAACTTCTTAATCCCAATCTGAACACCCAATGATGGAGTAATCGCTGAAACATGTCGTCACCTGGCCAAAAGTTGCAACAAATTTTATAAGGAGAGGAATCCAACGACACAGATAAGGAACGTAACTTTAATTCAAACTTTTAAAATCGTTATATATTTTTCTTTTTGATTACACTTCTTTTATAACAATCAATAACTTATATGTATACAACATATATGTATTTATAACATATCTTGACTGATTAAGCATAAACTGGATGGAACTTCTGCTATTTACAGTAAATCTACAGTTAATCTTGTCTTGATAATTAATACAAGCATATTTTAAACTATTTGATTCGAATATAAAGTTTTTAAATTAATCCTCACACTCATTTTTTAAATTTTGTAAAACTATGTTGCTTGTAAGGTCTCACCATTCATTTTAATATGTTTCATGTCGAATTTAAATTGTTTGTTTATTTGTATATGTGTAAGTTTCACAAATAATAATTTAGTTAATTATTAGCTTTCTTTGAATCATCTTCTTATTGTCATTGGTTAAACATCTTAAATAATCTCTTCAACATTTTTTTGGGGGCTGATATTAGTATAATTGATTGTTTAATTGATGGGTTCATTGTGAGTCTCTAATTTAGTCAATTTGATAATTTACATTTTTTATTGTTAATTAGTTAATCCTTTATTATGCTACTGCTTAGTAGTGTTTAGAGTATTTACACTCTACCTGTTTATGGTAATTAGTTTTTGATCTTTAAAATCTCTGATGATTTCTAGAAATGCTAATACGCCTGAATTAATTGATTTAATTTATTGATATAATAGTTTATCTTTAATAAATTATCTTCATGTTATGACTCTTACTTTATATTGTTCAATTTGACTAAAGAAGTTGTACCAATTAATCTAATTGCTGTTTTATCAAAGTACGTTCCTTATATTATAAATTTCTTCTTTATAAATTATTTTGACGAAACACTATTACAACCCTCATTTCACCACCTTGGAAGATACATTTCATAAAACTTCCTATGATAGGATGCTTAAGACTTTAAAAACCAAATTACCCAAATTTAAGATTCCAGGTTCAGTGTTTTGGGAGATAGGGTGATAAGAAAATGAGTGAGTCAGGGCTTCCATATTTAAATATTAAGTTTTAGGCTTAAAGGTTTAAGAAAAAATAATCAAAACTATAAGAAATTTGTAAACTACCCTCGAATGATTATTATGTTTCTAAAGATAAAAATATTCTTATACATCACAAAACATATATTCCCAAATACATATTTATAGGTAAATCTTGTAAACCTTTTTTAAAATATTTCAAATTTTCTAAAATTTGTTATAAATATATTATACATAAACAAATGTATTTTAGAATAACAAACAATTGTTCAATTGAGCGAAAGAAAACAATCTGTTCACTGGAATCAACCCTGGGATCTTTGACTTCACGTACCCACGCTCCACTACTGATTCATCAAGGTTTGTATTATATAAATAGCCTAAAGAAAATGTTTATTTTATAATAATAATTTTAATGTCATCATCATCATCATCATCATCATCATCATCATCAATTGATTTCAGACTGTGGCCGGGTCAGTTTAGTAAATTGCCTCCATCTACCTATAAACTTCTACCATTCTTCCTCCTTTAATTTCCTCCATCTTTCTCCTCTCACTTAAACGCGTTCTGTTATATGTTACTCCCATCTCTTTCTTTGCCTCCATTGCGATATTTTTTCCCGTATACTTTATTTCTAGCATTTTCTTCGGCATCTTCTCTTTTTATGTCCTCATTACATGCCCATACCATCTCAGTTTCACCCCCTCTATTATCTCATGCACTCCCTGTACCCCTACTCTTTCCCGGATAACATCATTCCTAAGCAGATTCTCCTCGTGGCAGATAACATGCTCCTCACAAGCTAAGTTCGCATGGCCTCCATTTGAAGAGCTCATGGATTTGTTGGACGACAGAAGAGTGGATGTCCTGGGCATGAGTGGGACCAAGGGGTGAGGGGGGAGCGGAATGAGAGAAGTATGGAATGTCTTCATTATATATTGGATGGAAAATGATGAATGGAGAAGAAAAGTAGTAAGCTTCAGAATGAGATGATGGCTGCAGGTGCAGGTAGAAGGGAAGAACAATAGAATGATTCAAAGGACAATACATGTCAGAGGAAAAAAGATGGAGGTGATATAAAAGTACGCACCACATTAGGGGTGCCCAGCAGAAGGAAAATACAAGTTTAGGGAATACCTAGATAGGTTTCGTCGAGAGTCATATATTAATGGGCTATCTGAAAGCAAAAGAAGGAAAAGATAAAGTAGGGTATGAGGAGGTGTTAGGGAAGGAAGAATGGGGATTAGATTAGATTAGATTAGATTGTTACAGGGAGACAAGAGAATGGGGATAGATAAACGAAAAGGGTAGAAGGCTGTTTGAGCTATGTGCAAGAAATAAAATGATTGCCAAATACCTGGTATAAGAAGGAATGAGAAAATCGTAAGATCATTAGATACAATTGGGATGGGGAACAAAATTGCTATTAAACTGCTTTTTAATGGGTAAAGAAATGAAAAGACAGACCTTAAACATCAAGGTAATAATAAGTGTTCCCTTAGATAGTGATAACAGGTTGTTGGTGGCAGTCATAAAGGGATGGGAAAGTAGTAGAAAGGTAGTAGGACAAGAAAGAAGAAAAATAATGTGGAGGCTAAGATATTAAGAGGAAAGAGAACTGTACCTAAGAAAGGCAAAAATCTTACTACATAAGGATGAAATTCAAAGTGTAGGGATTGAATGGGAAATGTTTAAGAACAATCTGGTGGTAGTGACAGAATAGGTATGTGGGAGGACAAGTAATAATAGGAAGTGGAACAAGACATCTTGGTGGAATGACAGGGTGAAGGAAGCGGTAGAATAAATGAATTAAGCATTAGGAAGAAGTTTTAACAATAGGCATGGGGAAATAGAGGGAGAATATAAGGAGAAGAAGAAACGAGAGGAGATAGTCGTACGGGAAGCCAGGAAGAAATGTATGCAAACATGGCTGGAAATTCTGGAACGGGACGTGGAAGGAAGTAAGAAAGTGTTATATAGCACATTAAATATTAGTAGAATAGAGAAAAGACAAGAATTTAGAATTATATACGAAGAAGGAAGATCGTTGAAGACAGGAAAGGAAGAAAAGAAACTATAGATGAGATATTAATTTAGAGAAAATGTTCAACCCGGAAGAGGATAGCAATGAGAGTGAAACAGAGGCGCAGGAATAATTAACAATAAGAGGAAAAAAGGTCCAACATGGAAAAAGGTTGAGAACGCACATAAATGTGGTTATATTTACTATAGAGTTTTATTTTAATTCTTAAGTTATTAAATTAGTTAAATTTGTATATCTATAACGTGTAATAAGATATGGCTAAAACGTAAAACACTACTGCACTCCGAGATATTGCAAACAACTATTTATAACCAATAACTGTTATTGTATATCTATTTTTTTAATTCCTTTAGTCACCACCGTCATTGAGATTGTTCGGCAATGATCAAGTTGGTATTAAAATAATATTTATCAATTTAATCTACGTACTTCATCCATTAATCTATGACGTAGATTTATGGATCGACAATTTGACTCAACACAGAGAAGGTTTAGAGGAATTAAAGGATCAATTATATAATCTTTTATTCTCATTAAAGATAAAACTGTGGAAATATAATATTACCACAGTCAAAAATAGTAGTTACACATAATTAATGATTACATATTTATAATATTTACCTATAAACAATAATAATCTACAACACATGATTAGTTGAACGTGGTTTTTACATTAAATTCTTACAAAAATGTTGGTGTTCAAATTCAACGCTAGCTATTTAAAAACAAAATAGTAGGAAATAAGATGAATTTACAAATTATATTTAAAATAGCATAATATATTTCAAAATATTAGCTTGCTCATTTAAAGTTTATATTCTCACATACAATGAAAAAATTGAACAGTGTTCTTTCTTCTTCTTCTTATTCATCTTGGAAGGTTGTTATGAATCAATCTTTTTGTAGGAATTGAAATTATAAGAACCAAAATATCCAACTGATTCTTATTATTTCGTGAACTACTATCTAAACTTTCTACCTGCTTTTAAACACGTAAATTGGGTAGGAATAAAAAGGTAGAATTTATGGTATGTGTACCCTAATTTTTTATTTATGCCTATCTGGGATTCATCACACTTAGCCCAGTTGGTGAGAATATTAGCCATTACTTATGTACCGTTGCTTAGGAGACGCCCGAATGTAATAATCTTACATTATTTCCATGAAGCCTCTCTCCGTCCCAATGAGATGAGTCAAAGATGACTTCAAATATGAAAGTGTGAAACCGGTGGAAACTCCTAACCTAATTTAGGCACAACTAACTATAATCTAGTCACATTTGGGATAAATCCCCTTTCAGGAAATATACCCATGGTTCCAGCCGCGTATCGAACCCAGGACCCCAAGGTTGATAGCCAAGAGCACTGATTGACCACTAAACAACATGGCTGGTTTTTACCCTCGCTAAAATGAAGATAGATTGTTAAAGCATTTAGAAAATAACCCTCTCAGTACACCTAACCAGGATTGGAACTCGGATATCCCCGTCATATATACTTCAATCCAAATCGAGAGGAACGTGTCGATCAATATGACCCACGATAATATTATTATCGAATTTAAACTGGTATATCACTGAAAATAAACACCACTTCGATGAAAATATATTTTAAATTATTTTTGTTGATTGTTCAAACAGTATGCGAAAAGTAAGGTATATCATTTATATTTAATATTAAATAAATACTTCCTGGGCGCATAATCTCAAACACCGTGAACTTTTATAAGCAAATTCCTGTGGTTATATTGTAGTTATTTTCATAACAAATAAATCTTTATATCTACCTAAATATGACATGACTTTGAACCAAGGCTATTCAATATTATCTTGAAAAGATAATATAGTATATATATATATATATATATTTATATATATGTATGATACAGAACATTTATGTTGTCACAATAAGTCAATTCACTAATAGGAAGTATAATCGTGATCATAACGAACAACATGAATATTTCACCGGAAGGCTCGTCAGAAAAGAAAAGTATGTGTGTAATGCCATGAGTCCTTTAGGAAACGAACAGATTCACATTTCATCGCAGATGTATCAGTTTTGGTGGTGGACAAGTTCGTCAAGTCTCTAGCGCACTAGCCAACTCATTCTGGTTACTCCAGAGGGCGTCCAAGTTAAATAAAAGTTTACGAATCGTGCTGAGAAATTTTATTTGGTTTTGTTAATTTGACGTTATACGTATTTCTAGTCCTCTACCTTTTGCTTTAATGGATTATTAAATTAAAATAATCAATTTAAATTAAATAAATTTTACTTTCTTATGTAAAGAATAAATTAGATAGGGTGCATGGGGAATGAATAATTAACTTTGTTCTTTCATAGAATATAAAATCATCCCCAAGGAAAATCAATAAATTTATAGTTAGTGTTAAAAGTTAATATTTTATTGACTTAGTTATTCCAACAAAATGTTAAGAGTACATTGACCAAAGAATAATATTAAAATGGGGATACAACATATTAAAGTGTTAAATATTTATTTATCTATGGTAGGTTAAATAATAATTTATCTTCATACAATATAATGATGTCTTTTCTGTTGATACTAATATAAAGTATTATTTTGTAAACTGACCCTTGAACATGTAACGTAAAACTTTAAAAATGATAAAATATGTTTTCTTAGATCCATCCCTGTGTACTTGATCGACTGAAACTGAGATTAGTGACGCGATTGAAGCCACTGGTTGCAAAAGAGTAAGAAAAAAAAGCTATGGAACTGCAGCTAATAATTTAGTAAATGAGATATTTATTTACAAAGCTTATAATATAATTAAATTCCCTAGTTTGAAACCCCATACTAAATGTTTGTTAATTGGGCGTTAAAATAACTTAGTCTATAAGCCTATCAAAATGCGAGATTTAAGATTCTTAGGATGATTAAGAGTGTTGGAAAAATTCAATCAATACATACATAGAAAATCATGACTTTAAACGTACAGCTGCTAATTTTGTGTATATATAAATTCTCCTTGTACAATACCAATCTAACCAAGATAATCCAAAAGAATTATGTCTATCAATAAATAACTGAGTGCACAAACGTATGAAATCTTTACCTAGGAGTGATTATAAGATAAGTGAAGCGAAGTAGTAATGTATTTAACAATTATTCAAAATTGTATTGTAAAAAATGGTATGGTACATCGTACAGACTTTATCGTTTCTTTGCCTAAGCTATATAAAAATAAATATACTTTAACAGAAACACAATTACGTAAAAGGAGCATTTCGGTATGACAACGAGCATAATAATCAAATACCCATACTGTTTAATATGTGAGAATATAAACAATTAAAACATAGGTTTTATTGGTAGTCCTACAAGGGGTCAATGATAAGTTATTTCGTATCTTAAAGGGTTGAGTAGATATAATAAAAATTTTAATATCCGCTTATGTTAAATACCCTCTAAGTCATTTTATATGAAAAAGATTAATTCACCATTTATTTTAAATGTTATAAACATGCCTATAATTGAATTTTAATCAAAATAATTAGAGCATAATTTTAGATTTAGTTTTATTTATTCCCTTACTCAAACTACCCTTAATTTTTAGTGTTTAATTGACAATTTCATAAACACTCCGTAAAATCTTTATTAAACCCTAGATACAAATTCATAGCCAGATCTGTAAATAATTTCATTCCTAGCGCAAGGTACAGACATACTGACAGATATAAAAACATTAAAATCAATTTTTCGTGTTCAGCAAGGCTATTCTGACCGGGCGGTAACTAGTTGACGACGTCGCGTCGGGACGATCTCGTTAGCTTCCCGACATAGGTGAGTCTGTCCGGTCAGCTAGTTGGCGACACGACTGCATCGTCGTGAAATCTGTCGCTTATTTACGAGACTGTCTACCCCTTCGTTAACTTTCCGACTTTAATGGCGTTCATTACTTACTTTTGATTTTTGTCTATTTGATTGTTTATTTAAGTGTTTATGTTATCCAATTTAGTTAGGTAAGGGTTTATTTTAGTATGTTTTAGCGTTTAGTAATTTTCAAGTGTAATTTTTATTTGTATTCAACATAGATGTTCAAAAAAGTTGTTTTAAAGTGCTAGGTTAAGGCTGAGTAATAATTTAAACAACGTGGGAACTTTAAAATTGTTTCTTGTGGTCAATATATATTTTATATATTCCGTAGATTCTCATCTTAATAAATACCGTATGCCATAAATTAAGCCCAAGCCCAAAAGTTATTTACCACAATATCCCCAGTGCCTTGCAAACCAAAAAGCAACATCAAATTAACATATGTTGGTTGTTATATATGTGAATAAAAAATAAAATATTAATCAATGTTTTAGTTGCTTTCGAATAATGTGTATTTTTAGAGGTTTTTTGATATGATGTTGAAACACTGAAATTCATCTTATAAATAAATTACAGATGTAGCTCGCATACTAGTCACTCTACACACATTGTAAAATTAATTATAAATTGTGCCATTTCCAAACATTTAATAAATAAAATGTTTATTTATACCAACTTAAAAACCATTCTAGTTTTAACTTACGAATGGTGATTGCACATTTTCTAGTTCAATCAACATGAAGACATTACAAAAAAGTACAATAGTATGCCCCATACAATTTATTTTATTAAAAGAAAACCAAACTACAATCAAAAAGCTTCACTTGTCCTTCCTCGTCTGCGTTAGTTCAATATCATCTGAAACAATACTGCATGATAAAAACAAACATCCTTAGATACATGGCATTTTAATATAATAGGGTAGGCACGAATAAAATATTTAAGAGGAGATGCACCTGCATTAGCATGAAAAAAGGGTGAAAAAATTACTCTATAGGCTCGTGTAGGATTCAAACCTCTATTCATAAACTGCAACAAAATACAATCAATTTGTAAAAATAACAAACAACATAGCGTAAAATATTAATATTTACACTAAGATAGTGGTGATCTAAGCCATCTAAATATTGGGAGTGCCTAAAATTGGAGGGTTTCTACAATAGATCTAATAATAATGTGGACTGCATTTTTCATAATATCTATAAATGTTTGTGTGTGTTTAAGTATTGAATATTATTTTATGCACCGAGCCTTAGAACCTCTCAAAGATATTAGGATATTTAAACTGATGATATTAGGATGAGGGACGTAAACATGAGAAGAAATGTGTCTACAATTGCATGGAGGGAGAATGGAAGTATCCTAACTACACTTGGTTATAATTTGAACCCTCTTTCTTTCACTGACAAACCTCACAATGTTGATACTTTACCCCATGTACCCAATGATTTAGGCTATATATTTTTTTCGTTCTTATAACCAAGCACAAAGATACAATCTACCTAACAGTGAAATCTTATTTGTAACTACCAGTTTAATCTCATCAAAGCAACTTTTTATAATTCCATAATGATTTCAACGGTATTTTAATAATTTTAATCAATCACAAACAAGGATATAGCAACAATTTGGGATGATGCGCAAAACACAGTATATATAAAACACTTTTTCATTATAAAATATAATAAAATAAATAATTTTAAACAATAATTCTACTTACGAGTACACGGCGAATCAAATGATACTAAAATTATAACTATGGGTATTGAAATTTTTTTACTTTGGCAATACTTAATCAACGCACCCAAAACATCAAAGAAATGTAGCATTTGATGAACATATTGTGTCTTTACCTGTGCGGCTTTAGGTTTATACAAATGATCCTTAACATAATCACCTCAATATTATTTATTTGATTACTACTGTTCGAAATTGTTATTTATGTAGGCCTATACATGAAAGGTTAGGTCAATTTATTGGTAAATACTCCAATAATAAAGTATTAAAATAGGTATTGTTTTTTTTATCATTATAAGCTAGCACAAACTAACAAAACCCAACCTTTCAATCATAAAAAAACACACACGAATTTGGTGTTTGGTTTAGGAGTTCTTATTCAATTGTTTCAATTATAGGCCCAAAAAATATTTTTAATAATCATTTTAATCTTATTATCATTTGATTTTCCGTATCTTTTGAATAGAATGATGGTGTTAAATTATCTCCGAGAAAAGAACTACTAATTTGACCCTTATGAGATTAGGTTAAACATCTTGAAATAAATAAAATAAATAATTGTACGAGACTTACATTATTTTACAGAAAGAATAATATGTGTTTCTTTTAGTAAATACTTAATTACCTCTTTCTCACAGTTTTGTAGGCCCTAGCTCCAATAGCATTCCATTACTAAAATAAAATTTATTGGTTTTGTGGCACTTTATTATTAGAAAAATATTTGATAAATTACCATTTATATATAACTAATATTAACTCAGAACCGGTATATATGACTAATAACCTAGGATAATTATTCATTTTAAGTAACCTACTCAACATATTTGTTTTAAGTAGTAATGCAGCCCAATTTTGTCAATAATAAAAAGGGTAATACATTATAAGCTAACCTAACTAGTCCTACAAGATCTCGTAGCTTAGGTGTACTTTTAATTTAAAACATCTGAATATAAATTATCAGTATTTTAAAGATAGTTTTTGCTTCGAAAATTAGTGCTTCATTAACAACACCACATTATAATACTATGCACAATCAAATAGGACTAGTTTAAATTTGTTGAATATAATTATATTGGGTCAACTCACGTTTCTTTATTTCCGGGAATCACGGTGGCACATAATATATAATAATATAACATTTTCCGTCAATAAAGATAAAACAAACGTACTTTTAATAAACATTGCATTCTGTTTGTAAGCCTAGGTATAGTTATGAATAATGATACTGAAAGTTAGACAAAACTTGAAAATATACACAAGATTAGCCCCACACCCCAATAAATACAATATTAATAATAACTAAATTAAATAAATAATAACTAATAAATTGATAGATCAAAACTTTCGAATAATGTGATAACTAATATAAAAATAAATAATAACCATATATTAAAACCATGTCGTCTGCTTTCTTCGAAGTTGCAAATACAACCAAAAGTAAACAAGAAGCAATGAGCTCTGGGTAAAATGTGTTGCCAACTTAAATAAATAGTGTTGAAAACAAAATACTGTTGAGTACTGGTTGCCATGGCAACCATGGTCTTCCCGTCACGAAGCGATGTTCGCACAGAATAGCTGTTTCTCTAACCTTTCACGACAACTTGTCGCGAAGCGTAGTTGACGAACCTCGAACTGAAAAAGGTCCCGAGCGGTCAGAATGCACCAAGAGGTTGTTTATTTATAATCGTTATGGAAATTTTGACCCATATATTTCTTTGGAACCATATTTTAGATTTCAAATTTTTATTGCTTAAAAATATTTTGATTTTATACAACACCGAAAAGTTTTATTTTGTATTAGGCATGACATTCTTGGCCCCTCTATTTAACAAACTTCAAATATCACCATTCATTATTCTCTAGCTATCTCTAGTAGTCCATTCACCTTCCAGGATTATTTACATTTTATATCACAAAAAAAATATTGTTTTATAAAGGTCTTAATAAATGTTAATTCCCCTTAATTACTGCCCCTTGTTAAGAAATTAAATATTTTGAAACTATTATTGTTATTTGGGTCTTTCACTCGACGTGTATGTAAATATTATTATTGATTTATACAAGAAGTGTTTTATCCTATTAGTTTCTGAAATCTTGGAGAAGGATCACTATGACCTCCAATTTCCTGGTCCTTCAATTTGAAATGCTTGTTTAAAAAATAAAAGTGTATTTATAGTGGCTCATATACCTGTTTGACAAATTTCAATCTTCTAACACAGTAATCATGTTTTATAATTAAGTTTTGGCAATTACGAAGCCCCCTATTGCACAAACCCTCAATTATAAAATTAAAATATATAATAATTGGTTGGATATTTTTAGTAATCCCACAAAACTAATAACAAATTTAAATCCAATACCCCCATAAAAATGTGGTTTTTACTAAATATCCACCCCTCTTCTATTCCTAACAATATAATTTTAAAATTTGAAATTATAAGGCTTTTTTGATTGTTTCAAATAGTTACTTTACCTTCCTTCAGAGATTAAATTTTCATACCATCACTTTAAGTATTTGTTTCTATTATCTTAGAAGATAATAAGCCTCCGACCCTCATTTTACCAAATTTGATCTAAGTTACATAATTAAATATATGTTTACTTATATGAAGTGGTGTTTCCACCTGTTTGCTTTAATATATAATTTTTTTCATTCCTAAAAGTTTTTATTTATTTATTGACCCTAATTTACCCCCACCTCAATTTATAAGGCCCCATTATAACATTTGCCTAGTTTTAACAGGTACCTTTTCATTTAAAAACTATGCCAAATTTAAGTCTTATAGATATTTGTGAAGTGGGATAAATTAACTATGAATGAAGGCCTTCGCTTTTATTTATACAGAAATACCTTCCCTCTTCATCCATTTGACTTGTTTGTTAATTAGGAGTGCTCTTGGTACCTGATTACCAAATTTAAATTCTCTGCCAGATAGAGAAGTAGTTTTTTTAAATTAGCTTATAAAACTTTAACCCCCACCCTACCATTCAGATATTTCCCCATGCATGCATTTAAAATTTTAAAATTTTAATAAATATTTGATTGTCTATAGTTTTCATCTACCTGCCTGCTTCTTTAAGAAAAATCCCACATTTATTTCTTCTCTTGTCCCTCTTCTATTTAGCGAGGCTCTATTCAAAATTTAAAATTTTTCAAACCTACATGAATACTTGGAGTGATCCCGTTATCTGCCCACAAAATTTAAAGTTTATCTCACACTGAGAAGTGGTTAAGTATGTATATTAATTTTGTAGATAATAAAACTCTCACCCTCTTAAATCTAACTAACTTCTATTAATTTCATGAATAATTAATGAAATTGACTATCTGGAGCTGGCTGTTTAACTGTATTATAAACTATAATTATCTACATCATCTGAAAATGTTTTATTTTATTAATATCTACCCCCATACTCTTTCCCAGAATCAAACTATAAATCTTCAAATTTTTTTTATTTATAAATTTTCAAAGTATCCTTTGATGTATGTACAGTATAATTATTTCAAATTTCAATATTATATCTATTTTAGAAGTGAGAAAATTAGTAACGAATGAGAAAGGGTTTTTGATGTCATATAGCGTATACAGACTAGAATTTTCCCGTGGATTCCATGGCATTAAGCAATTCATCAACACCTTCGATAACTTCTAGTTCTGAAAAAGACTGACAATTATTCGTGAACAGTGATGTATACGTATATAAAAATTAACAAATAAACATGGACTAGTCCCCATACCCTTCTACCACATTTTTCCCTTCATATATCTTATGTAACCTCAATACTATCTGTGTCGAATGTTCACTGCATACCCTTCTGGGTTTTTTTACGCTACTTCACTCTTTTATGAGACAGCGTGATCGTATTTTAATAGCTTACTATGGTTCACTGAAAAATGGAGTACAACTGAAGTTCCGTTTGGATCTGATTAGTACTTTTTGAGTTTACCAGCGACCAACAATAAACAGGCAAACATACTAAAATTGGATTAAAGTATTTGGTATTCTCATTTATTTCTATAGAAAAAAATCCCTATAAAATATGAATGTAGGCCTAATACATATACACCTTAGAGTTTTATAATATAATCTATAATAGATATACTATCTAAGAAACAAAGATGAAGTAAATTGAAAGAAACACTCTATAGTAAGCACCTTATCGTACCTAATAAATTGTGCAGTTGATTTAGTAAAAATAAACAAAATTAAATTAGCCTATGTTTACAATCAAAGAAATAAACTAATCTGAAATAAATGGTACAGAACTCTGCACGGACTTTCTCACACCATTGTTTAAAAATTGAGATATTTTTTCAAAATATATATGAAAAGAAATATTATACAACAGCAAAAAAAAAAGCATTAATAAAGCTTTAATTACATAATCTTTTTTTTAATCCAGGATTTAAATTTTGAAGATTATATATAAAAAAATGAAAATCCTCAGTGTTATATTTGGACCAAAAAAAATCGATATTGGGTCCACAAGTATCAACACTTTGTATTAAAATTTCTAGTTCCGATTAAAATTTCGCCATTTTATTAGAGGTTGCACATCTGATGGTTATCACATTGATTTTAAATTCCTCATTCATAAATTTAAAGCAGTAAAAAAGGTAAATATTAACTATTGCGTATAAAATGAAGGATACAGATCATTGCTGTACAAACATTTCCTGAGGTTTAAGCAAAAAGAACATAAACATTTTAGAGACTTACTTATTTGCTTGCTATTTACTTAAATTAAAGAATTATTACGTTGAAATTTAAGTAGTATTTCTGTACAACTATAATTCACCAAACTGTTTTACTATATTTGCCAATAAATAATGGTTTTATAACGATATAGTTTTTATAAAAGTATTATATTTAAAATAGTAATACAATTTTTCAATTATAAACTATTTAGTATGACGTAAAATAGTTATGAAGATATGGAAATTTTTACGTCTGTAAAATACCCTAAAATTCATTTTCATGGTAAAATGAAAATAGCATTTCTATTTATAATCTTAATCAACGCCTAGATACGAATTTTAATTATAATGTTGGAGACGATTTTGAAAAAATTCAATTTTTTTCTCTTTTCACCCTTTGTTAAACTACTTTTAAATATAGGGTTAAACAGACATGCATACAAACGGAATTGTAAAAACAACTTTTTAGGGTTCGAAGGGTCATGAAACGTTGACATCCATCAACAACTCGTGCTAGGTTTCTTTTTTTTTTTTTACTTTCACCATTCTTTACCTGCGTTCTAAAAGTTAAAAAATACATATATTTGAGTAAATTTTGAAAATAATTGGTTTAGTACAAATATGTTTCAAATAAAAGGATTGTATTATAAATAGCCCTGCATATTTGCAATGCTCAGTAATCTCATATATTAAAGAGTTTCGGAGATATGATAAACATTTAGAATTTACGCATCAGAAACGAACACTTAATAGTCATTTTGACGAAAAATGGAATGTAGCAATTTTGTTTTTCATATTGATCAATGCTTGGAAATAAAGTTTAATCAAAATAGTTTGAGCCAATTTTGATAAAATAAATGTTTCTCTTTTCACCTTTAGTGAAACTACCCTTAATTTGAGGGTTAAGTATCCAATTCCAAAAATCCCTCAGGACAACCCTATGGAAACCATGTTTTAGCCCGATCAGTAAAATAGTTTAGGCTCTATTCCGAGGTGCAGATAGTCAGACGGAAATGCAAAATAAACATTTTGAGATTTGGGGGGTTAGGGGAGGGGGCGATCATGAAACGTTGGAATTCATCAAAATCTTGAGTTCAATTTTTTTGACAATCACAATACCTTCTCTACCAGTGAGGTAGCAGGAAAGTATAATTAAATAGTTTAAAAAAACAAATACAATCACGCTATTATTGTATTCTCAAGGATAAGAGATGATATTGTTGTAGTGAACATCTAAAAATAGTTTAAATTTACTATTAAAAACAAACAAAATAAATAAACATAATTGAAAACAAAACCATAAAATAACAGAAAAACTATTATTGTGATAGTGTGAGAACGAGTACGGTTACAATGGTTCTCATAAGTAAGCCCATATTTCAATTAACAACAAAATAATGATGATTCATCATATAAGAAACTAAATTAAAAAAACCAAATGTATAGGAAACAACATAAAATAACTTAAAAATAAGTACATTTAAGAAGACAATTCAAGCACACTCAAAAGTTTTTCTTACGTAGACGTAATGTTGCAATGAACACCAAAATAAATAGTTCAAATTTATTATTATTATTAGCACCGCGTCTTACTACCCGTTCGGGTTATACGCACTTACGCTAATGTGTAATGGTAGGGTGAATGTGAGATGAAATGAAGGACCTACAGTTTAACGTGGAATCCGAACCACGGTGGAGACCTGGCATTCCTCACATTCACAAGATGTCTTGTCAGAGGTGAAGGAAGGGTTTGGTAATCAGATAAATCTTTGCCGGGACTGAGGATTGAACCCCGGCCGCCAGCATAGAAGTCTGACACCTTACCCCTAGACCACCAGGTCACCCAGTTCAAATTTATTAACAATGAAACAAACTTAGCTAGAGACAATTTACATGCATAGCCATACTAAAGCTGAAACATAACTTAATTTAAGATTCAAATGTAAAAGCGCTCTTAGTGGTTCTAACATGAACACATTGTTCTATAAACATCAAAAGAAATTGGTTGGATATACTATCAAAGAAACAGGTCTAAATAAAACTAATTTTTCAAGCAAGATCATAAAATACCTAAATTTAAGAAGAAAATGCCAGAACATTAAACATTGTTATCTTAAGTGTAGAGAAGGTACTGTTACAATGAACAAAATTTTCTATTGGACTTATTCACTACATTTAAATATACATAATCGTATTTAAACTACGAATTACCTGTTTCGGTGGCCACCTGGTCCAAGACGCTACTATTGAAAAAGATTATAGTTCCGATAACGGGGACATCGTGGTTCGATCACGGTCGGGTCAAGTGAGAGTGTTTTTTCCTAAATGGTTTCCCACACATTCTCCAAGCAAGTGTTTGTATACCTCCTCTAAATTTAGCCTTTTTTATACCTAACCCACTAGTTTAATTAGTACATAAGCGATTAACGCGTCGGTAGTAAGACATAGTGCGATTTTTTTCTTTATGATTTGTGCATTGTGCGCTATGCATTGTACGATATTAGCTAAATGACACGCATGCATATAAACCTAGCTCTATCAATATAAATCAAGGATCAAATGACCGAATATGACAGCATACTAATGTATTTTTTATTTGTGAAATAAACACTATTTTTCTTCTAATTTGAATGAATAAAATGACTGAAATATACCTACAAAACAATCGCTACTAAGGAGACACAAAAATAAGGTTTGTACCATTATGAGTTAATATATATGAATTTTATTACATATTTAAAACATAAAAGTAATCCCATTAACAGTTGGTTTTTTGACACTGCTTCACTCACTGATGAGAGAGTGTGATGGTATTTAGCTTATTCGTCATTCTTAAATTTAAGGAGCACAACAAAAGAAGTATCTTATAGATTTAATAAGTAATTTATGAGTTTAATGGAAACAAATACATAGACGGAATTGAAAGTACGGTCAGATATAGAGTATTATTATAAGTACAGTGATGTCAATATTTTTATTTTTTTTTATTTTTTATTAATTTGTTCATTTATTGTGACTTTATATACAACAAATCAATGACTGTTTATTCACGTGTATTTCAATATTTTGTGTTTAGTTTGGTTCTCAATAAACACATTATTGAATAATTCTATCTAGCCAATAGCTTACCCCAATATCCTATTTATACTATGTCAATTTCTAGAATGAGATGTGAACGGGCCGTGACTCACCGTTCGTATTAAATTATGTATATTGACACTCTTTTTTTCCAGCACGATGGTGGAGAAACGTTCCTGCACGTTACGTCTTCGTAGCAGAAAGCTGCTTCACACTCTTCCTCTTAACTTTCATGGGATCCATCAGCCCAACTGCCGTTGCTTCCATGATTCTGAGGGTTACCGTTGTCGGCGGAAATAATCATGACCTGGACGTGTGTGTTGTGGAGTCCTCTTCTAACGAGTCTTACAATGTTACGGTACAGCAGTTTACTCATAGACTCAACTAAACATTTCAATTGAGACCGTAGCCAGCCAATAATTTCACGGGGGGGGTTGTTGGGCACATTCTCCAATTGATGAAAGTTATAAAAAATTCTAAATTATAAACAGTTCTAGAAGCTTTCTGAAGTTAGATTTTTGTTCGTGGTAAAATAACCCCCTACCTCTAGAAGATCTCTTAAGTGCTTTTTATGGTAACACAGCCCCCTAATTTTTATCTGTATTTTAATTTTGATATTATTTGAATCATAAATAAAGCCATATATATTTTTCTCATAAAATTTCGTGGGGGCTTTAATCCCCCCAAACCCCCCTTCGCCCCCAGCCACGGCCGTGCTTTCAATAATTTCAATAAAAGCGATGAGACAGGCTTATTACTAGACATCATCTTAGCTCTTAAGTTAATTTTTTCTGTTTACAGTCTGGGGAGTTTGAGTGGGATGGTGCTACTCAAACTATGGTCTTGACAGGTTCTTCTATTGGGACGCTTGTGTCTCTTTTAGTTTCAGCAAGGTTGTGCGAGGTGTTTGGTGTGAAGAGACTTGTGGGATACTCCTTCCTTATATCCGGCCTATTGGAATTCGTGCAGCCAACCTTCATGCATATACACGTTTGGCTATACATCACCGTCGTTCTCTTTCAAGGGCTATTAAATGCAAGTTCACAATGAATATTCATTTTACTATTCATTTTCTTAGTAACGTGTTCTAAGTTGTCAGTCTCATATTAGACTAGATTATGCAGCACAAGGTTTTAATCTCAAACGATGAACAGGGAATGATTTAATATGATGTATACTTATTATTTTCACGCCTACAAACCCCGGTAATAAGCTACGATTGCATTTCTTCCAAGATAACTTCTTCATCCGTTATAGCTTAAATTAAGACGTTAATAAGCTTCTTATGAAACATAATAGTTAGATAGATATTTTAATACTTTTATATTTATTTGGAAGATTTAATTTGCTGTATTCAAACATTTAAACTAATGATATACTTATTCTTAGCTTTTTAAAATAAAAATCTATGCGTGTTTGTAATTAAAATTAATATATCATACATTTATTATATTTTAGCATCACATTTTTTCTAATTGTTAATCAAATCTATAATTATGTAAAAAAATATAAGAGAGCTAACGATTTTTAAAATAATATAAAGTATTTTATTCAAAGCTTTATTTATAAATTCAAATAATATCCCCAAAAAATCTTAATATTAAGTTTTTTTTACCACGTTATACTAGCCGTTTGTGTTATATGCTTATGTACTAAATACACAAATTTGTTAGGGATTAGGATGATTTAATTTAGAGGATGTGTATCAACTTTTGTGTAGAGGGAGATTGGGAAACCTTTTTGAAAAATACCCTCAACATACCTGACTGGTATTGAAACCTAATCTTCCCATCTTCAGCAGTTTATGCTATTGTGAGGTTAGCACCTTACACTATGTGGTCACTGAAATGAGTGAGAGTATGTTGATCTACAAAAATACAACTTGTACTTCAAATCTAGACTTTGCGCCTAGATACTTAAAACTGTATATTCTGATGACTCCACAGCAACAAAAAGTGAATTATCTATCAGGCCTACTAGGATCAAATCAGTATCCACTAGACCCGTGATAAGCTATTTTATAAATTCTTGATCACAGGGACGAGAAAGTGTTAATGTAATTACGGTTCACTTTACTCAGTTAATATTTGAGTTGTAATGAACACCTTTTATGTGGGGCTTCATTTGATATGTTAATCTCATTAGTGTTGCTTCTTATTTAATAATATAAATTAAATTTCTGATTTCACGTGATGTAATATCCACTTCATTTAAAGGTCAGTGTTATTTACATTAAAAGTGACATAGCTCAATAACAAAAAGGAAATAAGTCAATACCTTTATTTTGGCATAACCAGATAAAACCAATAATTTCTTATACAATTGATGTTGATTTATAATTTATTAAGCTATTTTCAAACCATTTGTTGGTGTTTCCCTGTGGTTATAAAGAGTATATAAGCCCCCCAAACTAACACAATATTTTATCATAATTATATAAATATGCAGCTCCTAGAGTCATGTTCTTTTTCTCCAGGGTGTTGTTCAACCAGGATTCAGTATCCTTTTTGTTCGTTGGCTAGACAAAAAAGAAAGAACCAAATTGGCTGCTTTTGTATTTACGGGTGAGTATTCTCGCTTATTTTGGATACGATATTAAGATATGTTTAAGGTGTTTGTTGAAAGTGTCTGGGCCTAATGATGGAGGCGTTTTCATTTATAGGAAATACAACGCTTAAATTGAAAAAGTCTTTAAGACAACAAGGTATTTAAAAAGGATATGAATAATATGTGCAACTATTTTTGACTGATTGGAACTGCTAGGCAAATATTCTTAAAGGTACACTGATAATTTTATTAATTTAAATAATATATTAATTATGTACTATGATGTGATTGATATTAATTTGAAGAGGTGAATAAAAAGTAAATAATATTAAATGCCTAGAAACAAATATAGACTATAATGATTTATAACTTAATAAATGTAATATTTTTTTTAAATAAATAAAATAAAATTGAAATAATTTTCTTTCATATAGTCTAATATATTTAAATCCATTCAAATGCAAATTACAAAATAGCACAATATTAACTTTAATAAACATAATTTTAAACAGTTAAAAATATATTAGTATCCTGAAATGACAAAACAGAAAAAAGTTCTAAATTATTTAAATAATATAAGTTTATACAAATATAGATTTTAAAAAAAGAATATATTTTTTCATATAAAAATAACGCTAGAGAATTATATTAATGATTTTATCTTTCCGTAATCAACATCTCATTACTAGTACGGGATACACACTCGCTTACGTTAATAGGATAGAGATAAGTAATATACAATAATATATAAATATTATTTATAAGTTTTAAAATGTATTTTTGAAATATATATGAGCTATGTGACCTAATTTAAGACAAACTTCTAAATATAACTTTAATGAATGAACTATTTTGGTATCGAGATGTTTCTTTAAATTTATTATAATAGTTAGTGTTTTCTAGTGTGTCAGTACATCACTTTACCTCCTAGTGGTAATGATACCTTATCGTAGGCAGCGAATACTTTCAAAAGTGTGGCTACGATCAAGGATAGTAAACTGTTTTACCGTCAAATTATTACTTAATGACACTGTACAACGTTCGCCTTGGATGACGAAATATATGATGGAGAACTGAGGATAAAACTGAAGGGCCCATCTTTTGACAGGCTGGCGAGAACTTTAACTATTAGAAAGTGTTATGTGAGAGGAATGTGTGGTACTGAGAATGAATCGTTAGAGGAAATGATGAAATGGTTGGAAGATAAATTGATATTCTGTTTTTATGTGATATCAATTAAAAAGAAAAGATGTTTTGATGACGATTGATGGTAACTTGCCATTGTGGGTAGGTGTGGATGAATGGGTAAGGGGAAATCATAGAGTAGGTTTAATCCTAAACAAAACATCTTAACTGTTTTTGAGAAGGTGTGATTTTATGTCATCTATACTTCTATGGGCACGTGTGAAACAGACATTTGTAGATTTATGTTGGTTGCTGGTTGTGCTCCGGGGAGGGTGAAGACGAGAATATGTGAGTGGATTTGGAATTAGCTCATTGAAATCTTGAATGCACGTGAACCAGGTGAAATAATTATCTTGTTAGGCGATATAAATAGATGTGTGGATACCCTAAGAGAAAATTAAGAGAGAGTAATAGGTAGGTATGGTGATGAAAGGGTAAACGATAATGTTAATGATTTAGTGAGAATATTTTTTTTTAATGGCTATTTTATGTCGTACACATGGCTTAAGCACAAAGATACTCATTTTGAATATATGACAAAAATTTGATTAATGAATGATAATTTATATGTTGGTCTAATATGAAAGACTGAAAAGTTTAGTAAAGAATAATAGGGCTGTACATGGAGCTGAATGTGGATCAGATCACTTCCTAGTGATCTAATTAGTTGAATTAGGTGGTCATATTGTAATCTTACAGTAAAAGAGTATTAAGCAGGTAATAATAAAAGTGGAAATGTTGCAGGATAAAAGTGCGAGAGCGTAATATAAAAAAGTTCTGGGCTAAAAATTAACTTTACAAGAGCATAAATGGAACGAAAAATAAATTCGAAAGATATTAAAAGTGCTTGTAGCAGAATAAAAGAGGCTTTAAATGAATGCGCAAGAGATGTGTGTGGAATATTGGTGGTGGGAAACTTAAAACGATATATATATTATTGAATGAAGAGGTGAAAGATGCTGTGAGAGAAAAGAAGGAAAAATACGAATGTATGATTACTGTAAAGAGAGAAACAAATCCCAAGTAGTTGTGGGACATTTACATAGAGAAAAAGATTAATACAAATAAAGTAGAGAAGGAAAGTGAAGAGAAAATGAGATTAAAAGAAGAAGAATACAGAATGATTTTGAAGGAAGAATAAAGCGGTTCTGTAAGTGGGTAAAGAGAACGAAACAAGGAGTGCAGGAAAGACCTATAGTATTCACATTCAGAATTAACGTGGTGAGATGTCTAGGTTGAAAGCCATATAAGATAGAAATTGAGTGACTATTTTGAGTAATTGGACTAGGAAAATATGAAGAAACAAGAAGAAAATATTATGATGAAAATATGAGTTAATGAGGCTGAGGTTTTAAAATCATAAAATAGTTAAATAACGGCAAAGCTGCGGGATTAGATAGTATCACAAGTGAAACGCTCAAGTGTAGAGGCATAGCGCTACTTGACAGATTATGTGAGTAGTTCAATGTGTATGTTGAGATTTCAAAAGTTCCTAATTACTGGAAGAATTTTGTCACTGTTCCTTTGTACAGATACAAAGGCAATAAGAGTGAATGTAAGAATTATAGGGCAATTTTTTTTTTTATTATTTCAGGCAAAGCTTTTGGGAGACTTTTAATTGAGTGGGGGCGTGAAAAAACTGCGGAGAAGGTTTGGGGTGTATAATGTGGTTTAAATCCAGGTAGAGGTTGCATGGACTAGATTATTTTATTGTAACAAATTATTAAGAAATTAAATCCAGGTAGAGGTTGCATGGACTAGATTATTTTATTGTAACAAATTATTTAGAAATGTAGGGCAGTAGGAAGAAAGTTTATTTTAAAATTTATTGATCTGGAGAAACCGTACTTTAGAGTGAACGTTCTTAGAGAATATGGTGTGAATGCATGAATAGTAAATACAATTATGGCGTTGTATGATGGAAGTAAAATGATCGTTAGTTTGGATGGAGCTTTGAGCCAATGGTTTGCCAATGAAGAGGGTGTTTTACAAGTCTGTGTTATGTCTCACTGTTTTTTTAATGTATTCATTGATACGTAAGTGCATGAGAAACGTTTGGTGCACAAATGGAAAATGTGAATGCGGGAGTGCTGTTACATGCAGACACTACCGTATTAATAACCTAAAGTTAACGTACCTTGCAGGAAATCGTTTGATTGTGGGGGCAAGCAAAATGTATCTTTATATAGATTTCTCCAACATTGAGGTGATAGTGTTTGATAAGGACGGATCGAGAAATTATAGTAAATTTAGTTTAAATGGAAAACTGTTAGAACAAGAGAATGATTTTGTTTATCTGAACAGAATATTCTGTAGAAATGGATGGATTGATGAAGAAATCGACTGACGAATGTATGCATTATGGAGAGTAGTTGGATGTATGTGTACCATTGCAAAGAATGAAGTAATATTGAATAACGCAAAATGGCATTTTATGAAAAAGTGTTAACTCCAAAATTATTTTATGGATGTGAAGCGTGGGTTTGTGAGGATAAACACAATAACAAGGTGAATACGGTCAGAGTGAGATAATTAATAGATGAATGTGGAAAAACTCATATGGACAGTGTTAGTAATGATTGGGTTTTGAGGAAGTACGGTTTAAAAAGGAATCCAATAGGTAAATGCAAACTAAATGTCTTAAGTTGGATAGGGCATTTAGAGAGGATGAGATCTTGTGAATGTGGGGAATGCCAGGCCTCCACCGTGGTTCGGATTCCACGTTAAACTGTAGGTCCTCCATTTCATCTCACAATCACCC
>CABFOV010000205.1:53956-91179 GCA_902141375.1 Timema poppense
TAGCACCGCGTCTTACTACCCGTTCGGGTTATACGCTTTAAGTACTAATTACGTTAATGGATTAGGAATTGGGAAGGTTAAATTAGAGGAAGTGAACCCGCATTTGCGTGGAGGTAGAGTGGAAAACCATTTAGGAAAAATCACCCCCAGTTCACCCGACCGAGATTCGAACCTCGATCTCCCCGTCCTCAGAAGTCGAGCTCAACATGACAAGCGCGTTAGCCAACTACGCCACCGAGGCGGGTAAAATTTTGTAAATAAATGTGTGAAGAAGAGAAACATAGACTGTTTTAAGTATAAAAGTTTATAATTAATGCCTCCTTGTACGGATTTTGTTGACGCAAGGGAAGTACACGAGAATAAGGAAGTGAGGAGAATGCTAGTAAGGATGTATTAAGTACGTAGCTCTTTTTTAGTGGTAGGGCCAGTTTCTTGCCTACCCCGTAAGGGAACGGTGTAATTAGGTCTGTATGTATGTATGTATGTATGTTTTGTATAGTAGTATCTTCAGTGGCGTAACGGTTGTTGATGGAAGTTGATTTCACAGAGATCGAAAAAATAAATGGTGCCTCTTAGAAACGGTTTTTTAAATTGAGGTGAATTCTTATATGGTTTGCTCATTATAATACCGGTTGCAAAATAATAAATATACGTATACTCTTATTGTTTCAAAAAATCAAATATAAATCTTTTTAGAAAAATTGCTAATACATATAACGTCCAATGTATGTACACCATCTACCTAACTCTAGTTTCGCAACTTGATTTATTACAATACCATTATCTTGCTACCTCTCTAAAACTGATGTCGACATATTTCTGATAACTTAATTTATTTAATAACCAAATTACAATATTTATAATTATTATTTTTTCCTTCAGCACAAATTTTTGGAACCCTCTTCGCAATGTTTACTGCAGGACAGATTGTGGACACCTTTGGTTGGAAAGGTGTATTTTATTTGAATGGAATAATAACATTTCCTTTTTTTGTTTCTTGGATGTACTTTATTTATAACTCTCCAAGCCAGCATCCTAGAATATCAGAAGAAGAAAGAGATTATCTCTTGACTGCAATAAAGATAGAAGACAAGGTAGGCTACACATTATAAATATTAATTTGTAGATATATAAATTATGTTCTTTTGAAATTTTTCTATAATCGTCTCCACTTAGTACTAACAGTAGAGTATGACCGTATAAGTACTATTATAAATTTTTTACTCATACTTTACTCATACTTTAGTACTTAAACCTATCACCTTAATTGTATACAAATAAAGTCATCTTATACATTATCTTAAAATGCTCTATTTTAATATAGATTTTTCACAAGCATCCTAATAATTATTTTGTATCATATGGACGTCTAAAAATGTCGCATATACTCTAAATTACACACAATCTAATATACCTAAGCACGTCCTAAATAATGTTTAGTTTAATGAAGTTGAATATTTCTTAAGCTGTCACTATTTTTTGAGAATACAAAGCTACTTGTATTAGGGCTATAAGGATAATGCACCCTTCGTTTAACCTGAAAGGCTGAAAGTTAGCAAGATTACCTTGAATTTTACCATTTTGACGTAACTTTTAAGATAAGGGTTATACTCTAATACTTACTAATCGATGAAGGTTCAGGGTAAACGGAGTGTACATTACGTGAATATAACAAAGTAAGTCTATATCGGTGTCCGAGTTGATAGAA
This sequence comes from Timema poppense, assembly GCA_902141375.1. Taxonomy (NCBI): domain Eukaryota; kingdom Metazoa; phylum Arthropoda; class Insecta; order Phasmatodea; family Timematidae; genus Timema; species Timema poppense. The sequence continues at coordinate 55,665 of CABFOV010000205.1, forward strand.
GTCCACTACGGTACTAGAAACGTATACGGTATAGGAAAACATCATTTCAAGATGAGTAGTATAATTTAATATAATGTGCGGACATGAAAACTACAAAGAGGCTGGGGCTAGAGCTTGGAAGAATCATGACGCTTGGCATGGATATGTGACGAATATCTTATCACAACTTAAAATCAAATTTAAAAATTTAAAATTTTTAAAGTACAATATTTAGAAAGAAAAAATAATTTCTTAATATTCACTATTATTACTATCATTCTAATTAATTTAAATTCAACCATCACGTGCATATTTTTTCTAAATATTATTAGTTTTTATTCATCCTTTTATATAATAGTCAAAGTAGTTCTTTATTATTTACTCACTTTGTTAATACCATTATGTGTTCAAAAATAAAGACTATATATCATAAAATAACCAATATTTTTCTTATGTCATATTATATCCATAATATCCTATTGCTTTTTAACTTCGTTCCATTAAATTTTTGGGTTTTAGGGATATAATGTTAATAACTACAATGTGATAGTTGTAAGTAGATTATGATCTAGGATAAATGTATCTGCATTTGAAGGTATGTGGGGAAGGAACTCATTTAGGGGGATCTCGCATATCCTCACGACACCCTATCGGATAATGAATCTAAATTCTTACAATAACAAGCAATCAAGTATAATGCCAGTTGCGGGCTATCTCAGAATTGAAATAAGATATATTTATTTATAATTTCAATTTTCTATTATAAATTTAACTTTTGACATGTCTAACGTATTTTATAAATGAAAAAATGTCATTATAATATTCTAAATACATTAATTTTAATCACCTTTTAGTATCTGAAATAATTGTTATGTGTTTTGTTTAAGACATTTTTACATTTCTGGCATGGGGTGGTAATTGTTTTAATTTGCGTCTATTTCAGGTAGTTCCTGTGGCCCCATGGCTGAAGATCATAACGTGCCCTCCTTTTTGGGCTCACATTTCCGTGAACTTGGCTGTTGCTTGGATTAGTTTCACAATAGGAACGGAACTTCCTCTATACCTTACTAAAGTGTTGAATTACAACATAAAGCAGGTATGGAAATACTTAACATTTTTATCATGAAAACTGAAAGAGGATCTTGCCAATAGCCTACATATCCAGTGTAATAAAAAAACCATATGTCATTTATTTATCCTTTATTAATGTGTTAGCCAACCGTCGATACCTCAAGCAGGTTAGCATTAAAATACATGAAAAACCTTAATTTACAAATTAAAAAATAATATATTAATCATGTTTGTACACAGTTGATTTCAATGTACAAATTATTTCATAGCTAAGACATTTTAATAAGGAAAGCAAGGGAAAACATGTTTCATTAATAATTAATTATTATTTTTATGTAACAAAAACAAAACAGACAGACAATAACTAATCATTGAGTGCACATTCATCCACTCATTTAAAGCTGAAGATATTTCCAGAACGGTTTTTAGTTTATTTGACATGTATATTGGGTGAATAAATAATTTATGTCATTCGGGGAGTAGAGCTATCCAATGCTCCATTACTGCCATAATAGGACATTAAAAGAAACAGCTAAACAATTTCATTCACTCTAATAGGAGCTGATTTAAATGTACAAACCTTTCTGAGATCTGTCGTCTTTAAAATACAATTATTAGTAACTAGATTCAGGAAAGTGAATTGTAAAATTATGTCTTAAAAATAGTAAGCAGAAATTAAAAACTATACATTTTAAACTATTGCAAATATTTATTTGATTAATCCTATTTAATGTTGTCCATTCAGTACTCTGAGCCTGCTCCTAGATTCTCCCATTGTGTTCTAAAATTCTTGATTATCCTAATAATGTCTTGCTATGAATACAGGCTATATAACTCATCATTATGTTACCTTCCCTCTACACTTCCTAGTAGCTTAATCCTTTTTTGAACAAAATATATTCCCAAGCACCCTTTTTAAGAACATTCTAAATTTGTTTTTGTCAAGTAAGGTAAAGTACTTTGTTTCGTACCCATAAAGAACAGCCGGTAAAATTATTGTTTTGAGCTCTAAATTTCTTGAACTCAGGTGAGGTGTTAAGAACATACTGACCTAGTAAGTTCATAAATTTCCGGTCTGTAGGCCTAATATTTTCCTAATTTCTAATATTATATTGTTATTGGTAGCCTGGAGAACCGATTGGATAACTATTTTATCACCGGAATATTTTACCCGAGGAAGAGGCATGGCAAACTTTTGGGTGTTTCATTATTTATTTTTACGGTGAGATCTCATCACACCCACACCCAAGCCCCAAGATGGAGGACCATACCCATCGGATGTCAGCGAGTGCTTATTCAAAATATTTGTAGCTGCTCTTCAGATCCATTATCCTTAACCTGAGGACGCGTTGTGTCACGGCTGATTGGGACCCAAGAAACAGTGTCCAAATATTCTTGGACACAATTGAATTACCAAGTTGACAATAAAATTGACTCAAAATTGTCTGGTTATCACTTACACTTAAATTTAATTAGAGGATACTTGTAATGGTAAATTATGATTATTTAATATTTGTTTATTTATTAAATTTGTTGTATATTTAGGACTGGATGGATATATTATATAAGTAAATATTATAGTAGTGATTTATTACTAATTTAAAGGTACTAAAGATTTACATTTTTACTTTCTCTTGACATTTCGGAGATAAAGTATTGTGATCGTCAAAAAAATTCTAACTCGAGATTTTGAAAAATGTCGACATCTCATGACTCCTTGAAAGAAAAGATGTCTTTGAAATACTGTCTGTCTGTTTGTTATTACCTCGGGCTAGAACCGAAGCTATTTAACCGATTGAGTTTAAATTTTGTATCTGGAGTTTTAATAAATTCTTGGTGACCTGGTGATCAAAGGGTAAGGTGTCGGACATCTGTGTAGGGGTCCGGGGTTCAAACCTCGGTCTTGGCACAAATTTATCTGATTATCAAACTCTTCCTTCACTTCTGACAATACATCTTGTGAATATGGGGAATGCCAGGCCTCCACCGTGGTTCGGATTCCACGTTAAACTGTAGGTCCTCCATTTCATCTCACAATCCCCCTACCATTACACATTAGCGTAAGTGCGTATAAACCGAATGGGTAGTAAGACGCGGTGCTAATAATAATAATAATAATAATAATTTCTTCCCGAGGGGTATTTGGAATTAGATATCTATCACTAAATTTAAGGGTAAGAGCAAAACAAGAAAAAAATTGATTTTATCGAAAAAACTTTAATGAACTTATTACATTTTGTATCTAAACACTGTTTGTGATTATAAACAATATAGAAACTCCCAATTTCTCATGAAGATAATGTTGAGAATAATTTACGTCAGGGAAAATTTCCAATTTTCATCATTTATCCTTAACTATTTGAGATACGAAATAACTTATTATTCTAAAGTTTTAGAAATATTAATGATAGAAATATTTTATTTGAAATATATTTTTATAAAACCAACAATATATGAGATACAATCAAATATAAGTACATTAATTCAGATACTTGAAAGTAAATTTGTTTCTTATACTCTTTGAAGAACCAAGATGTTACTCTTTTCCTTAAAAAATTTATAAACAATGTTCATAATACCTAATTCCATGTATTAAGTAAATAACAGTGTATATTATTTAATTTATGATATTTGCTGTAGTGTTTCTAAAACAATGTATATACCTAATAATTTGTTTCATAAATCTTAGGAGTCTTTAGTTACTGTATATTTAAACATAAGAGTTAGATAGTCAGAGCGTTACACCATACAATATATTTTTGCAAATATGAGCCTTTAAATTAATATAAACGCTATTTTTGGATTCAACTATCTACTTTAAGGGCATTGCTTATTTACATAAATATATATTATACATTTAATAAAATATTCACATATAATTTCAATGATATTTAAGGATAACATCCATTGAAAAAAAAAAGATTAATTTCTTTCAATATCAAAATTACTTTGTAATATTAATATTCTTATTTACTTTAATACGGTAAGAAACCCAAGGAAATATTTTCAATGATGCATACTTTTTATAGAGGTCATCTGAAATATCAGTAATTTGATTTTAGATCAATAGAATTTTAGCATCTTACCAATTAGAATTTAAAATCAAACAGCCTGACTTATTAAAAAAATATATAAATTGCTTAGAAGTTATGAATGTTTTAAAAATGTTACTGTTTTTTCTTCTCCAGACGAGTTTGTTATCTGCACTACCTCCTTTGGCACAGTTGACCAGCAACGTAATGTGTGCGATATTGTCTCATTTGATTAAAGATAGAGGAATTCTGAGTACATTATTATGCTACAAAGTATTCAATACTATTGGTAAGTTAACACTGGAAATACAAACTTGATTATATATTAATATTAAATTCAGTCTAGGTTTTATTTAATAAAAGCTAGATCTAAATAACATTTATTATATAAATATAAATATATATCAGTTTGGGATATATGGGTTTCCCAAATTATGTATTTATGCATGCGATAGGCTATATATATAAACATTATATATATAGGCCCATAAAATATATAATTTTTTATATAATTTATCAGGATATAGATATTTAATATCTTTTAATGTTTGATTAATTTTGAATATAATATAACTTGTGTATATTTTACTTAAAATATTATTTATTTAAATGAAACAACTACGTATACCTATTATTTGCACCATATCTACATAGTAAATATGTGTATGAGATGGGCAGGTCAACCGTAGTATTTTAATGCTAGTATTCAAATCGCTTTGCAAAAATAAAATATTACATCAATACTCATTCAATGCATACTAGTTTAAGTATATACACAATTCAATCAACGCTAGTTTTTATATTGAGATACATTAATCATTGATACTTATTTTAGATGGCGTACAGTACATACGTTTTTTGACCTAGTTTAAACGAATATTTTTGCAAAATTTCGTTAAAACTGAATTTAATATCTACAGCTATCATGAAACAAACATCTTGATATATATAAAAACAAAATGCATAGTTGTCAAACTAAAACAGAACCTTGCTATTATTATTATTATTATTATTATTATTAGGTGTTCAGTCTTACCACAGATCCATTCCTTTTATCAGTGAACTCGGACCGCCAATGCGAATTGTTATCCATCTTCTCCTTTAACTCCCAGAATGTTCTTCTTTCCTTACTATGCTCACTCAATTATTTGATTCTGTAATACTCTGTCTACCAGCCGCATTAAAATCTACTGATAAAGCTGTTGTTAATATAACTACTTGACTAATTCAAAGCCGATAAATTTATGGTATTAATATGGCTTAAAAATTAGGTTACTTGATATGTGATTAATATAAATAATGCTACTACCAGATGCTTTGAGTATTAATACAACCAGGCCTTTATTAGATATTCAATAATTTAAATGTAGTTTGAAAATCAGAAATTATTTTAATGAGCTCACCGTGATTTGTTTTAGCTATTATTGTAAAAATATATATTTTAAAATCACAATATGGTAAATCACTTTAACGTATTTTCTAAATGCGTCCTGATCTTTTAGCTGATAATTATAACCTACCAATTATATATCTATTAATCATATTAATGTAGACCTAAACACATAAAAAAGAATTATATAACTTTTATAATAATTTCAACTGAGACTATGGCCAAAAGGTGGTCAAAAAAACGTGTAAAAACTAAAGGGATGCTATTTATTTAAGCCTATTAAAAATATTTTTCTTATAATTAGGTAAAATTTGTTTAGTGAAATAATTGTTTAATACATTGTAATTTAAGCATACTAGAGATAGCAATTAGCTACTCTTTGCTCTATGATTTTATATAAATGACCTTATGCAAAAACTAAATGCTAGTATGTATGATTAGGTTTTAGAAGAATAAGCTACACTATCTAGTTATAAAATAAATGTTGATCACTTAGAATATTTTGAAAGGGAAATTTTGTTGGTATTATTTAAAGAGTGAGAAGCCGACAGTTAATTTGTTTCCTTTTCCTTTGTGTGTGTGTGTGTTTATGTGTTGAGAGGGGTAGGGGGTCTACAAGATGATGAAAGAGTCACTGGCCTAAATTATATGAAGGAGAAATAAAGCATCTTCGAGTACCTTCTCTTCAGTTTGAATTTAGCAGATTCCTTTTGATGCTAATTCAAATGGCGAAAAAGGGTAGGGATGTAATGACTGGTAATATATGGTAAAATTGAGGAATTAAGTAAGGTGGGGCCGATTAACCCAAGTGAGCCCTCTTGTTTAAAATGTAGCTGAACATGGGTTAAAATGTGCACTCAGTTTTAATAGGTAGGGCAAGTCGGTTCAATTCTAGCATCAGTCCTTGTCCAAGTTTTTAAGGCTATATTCTAGTTATCTAATAATATGTTTATATATGGTACAGTTATATATAATATAAATAATAAAAACAAATCAATGCAACAGAATTTTCAATTGATTAAATTTACGCTTCACAATCAATATTTCAACCGCGAAATATAGTATTTAAAAAAAGTTGAGCGTAATAAAGTTACGTTAGAAAATCACAACAGCGTGTGTAATCAAACCTAAGAAATGTGTTTATCTATTTTATAAATCTAATAAAGCCATGTTTCATTTTTGTGCAGGCTAAATAAAGTATTAGTATTTAGGTAGTGTTAGAGTTCAGCGGTCTCAAATTCAAGACCATTAGCACTTTCAAGTTTCGAAGGAACTTAGGGGGTTGCATGAATTTCTTACAATTAAATATAAACTTTATAAAACTACACCAATGGCCTTGAACTAGATTGGAATAATTGGTAAATACTAAAAACAAATGCGTCATCAGTAAATATTATTTCTATCACATTGTATGACTGAAAACAATCCATTCATTTTTATGTAACATTATATTTTCACTTAAATCTTTATTACCAACTTGACATGGTGAGGAAAATATTACATTTTCGGACCAAAAATTTGTTCCCGCTTTTTTGTCACACTCTTGTCAATATTTGAGATAATTTTCTTTTAACATGCCACTTTTAAATGTGAGCACACGGGAATGTCAACATATTCCTTTCGAGGAATTTTACTTGATTTATTTTTTGAAAGCAACTGTTCACATGAGTATGTTGTTCAGATTATAGATATAAATCGTGTGACTATCTTATGAATGTTTACGTACATGCCCTTTGAAACAAAATGATAAAACTCAGAATCCAGCTGTAGAATTTTTTATTTTAGGAGAGACCCACGCTGAAAATCTGTTAAAGCTGATATTCTTCAGGTGCGTTGTCACAGTGGCGTAACAGATTAAGCTCCCCCTCCCTCAAGATTTAATTTCGGGCCCCCTTTTCCAAGTCATTTAAGACCTTAATAAATGTTATGAAAATAATTAATAGTCCTAAATAATTACTAATTTAGTAATCAAACCTTATAATCATTGTTTTAACCCCGATTCTGTGCTGGGAACGTTATCAGTCAGTCAGTCAGATTGAGTGCATGATGATAAAAAAGAATTTGCGCTATTTAAAACCAAATGAATAAATGAAATAATTCTATAGATTATTTATAATTTACAACCCTTTATGATAAACATAGTTTTAAACTAACTAAATTGTCAATAATCGGGACCTAAGTTATTTGATTATAATTATTTCCACCAATAATATAATGATTTAAATTTCCCTTTCACTTTACCATAGGGCCCACCCACATTACAGGCCCTGTGGGCCTAGGTGTTATGCCACCCCGTTGTCAGCATTGTAGGACAATCTAGACTTGAATTTATTTAAAATACTTTCCATATGTTTATGAAACATTCAAACCGCTGGTTGAAATCGTCTTTTAACATAGCTATTTTCGTAGAAGATCCAACAAAAGGATTTCTTCTTCTTTAGTTGAAGCTTTTAAATTGGGAAAGTGATCAAGATTTCCTACACTGATCTGAGTTTCCCAAAGATTAAGTTTCCTCTTAAAAACGTTACTAAAAGCAATAATATTAGTGGTTAGCTTATTTTGGCCTTGAAGTTTGATATTCAAATCTTTTATGTATCCGCTTATATCTGTGCCAGATCATGACACAACGTAGAAACATCAAAAAGCGAGACGTCTTGATCTTTAATTTCTAGGAAAATCTTTATTTAATGTTTCAAATCCCAAAATCATTTTAAACTCATCCCTGGCTTAGCTGTATAATACAATAATTCAAAATTGTACTATTCTTACAAACAATGTCTTTGAGAAAAGCGGTAATCTATCATTGATTTAAGCTTCTGGATCGAGTGTAGTTTATAAATTCTACCACAATCTTCAAAGTATTTTCAATTTTTAATACACAATCCTAAAGTGCACCTACATGTATAATACAAAGATAATGTAAAAATGGCGTAAGTGAACCTTAATAGAAAATATTAATGCGAATTTACAAGAAATCTATTGAAAACCACTCTCATTTTATCTAATACGCATGCCGTTTATAAAGTGAAACAGCAGCAGAAAATTACCATAACATATATTAATCTAAATATAATATACTGTTTTATTCATTAAACCACCACAACGCATCCATTATGTAATCTATACAAAAAATAAAATTCAAAAGTAAACATTAATTCCGTGCCAACCTCACTTCATTTGTCAAGTCATTGCGGCTATATACAGGCTGGCCACGAAAACGATTGTGTTAGATTGTGCCCGTTGATGCGTGTAGCAATATATTAATAATAATATAGATTTATATAATTTTAAATCAATTTGGTTAGTGAGGATCATATTATTCAAATATATTGTTTTGGTATTTTCAGCCACCCTGGGACCCGCGATAATGATGATACTTATACCACAGCTTGGCTGTGACCACGTAGCAATTGTTGCTGTTTTAGTTGTGGCAATGTTCTTTAATGGCGCCTACTATGGTGGCAGTTTCATAAACCATTTGGACCTTGGACCAAATTTCGCTGGCTCAATAAGTGCGTTTGTTGGAACGCTTGCTGGAATAATAAGATTTTCTGCTCCCTTACTAGCCAACATGATAACGGAAGTGGTAAGTTCAAACAAAACCTTCCATTAGTTAGAAACCCTTGTCGGTTTCATACAACATAAAAACAAATTAATACAAATTAATTCCCTCCAGATTTCTTGCAAAAAGCAACAAATGAGTAAAGTTATTTTTTTATGTCTTCACTTTTTCAATAAAACAGTTTGAGGTAAGCACCATAATTAAGTAAAATGAGTTCATTCGGAGGGTTTCCTTATAATTATGTTCACACGTACTACTCATCTTACTTAGGATTTCAAATTCCTAGAATTTAAATGGGTGCTATATATTAGATGTATAAAAAAAATTTACACCTCGTGTCATTATTTGTTTGTGTTACACGCAGAACATCTATCTTACAATAAACTGATTTATCAGCGTCGTAAGATCCTAGTCCAACTATTAGTTGAAAGAAGTTTAAAGGTTATCTATATGATCTATCTATGTAGTTTTCCAATTCTTATTTAATGCTGACGTAAATGCACTTTCTCTAAACTACTTTCAATAAAAATTACTCTTAAATTAATCTGTTAATAATCTTAGTATTATATTTTATTTAAATATTTTTGAAATATTTTATATAACACCATATTCCTAGCTAACTTGTTACTATACATTTGGTGTGCTGATAAAAAATAAGGTATGAATTAATAACGCTGTATATTTACTATTTAAATATCAAATACTAGATATTACCTATATTAATTTTCATTGAGGGGGATTATACTTGGTAAGAGCTATTATAGTTTTTAATTTCACTAATTTCAACTTTAACCTTATAATTTGCAGTAAAACTCAAGCATTTATGTTTAGAGATCATTAATTTATATAGGTCTATTTTAAAAATCAAAATTCAAACTTTGAGATATATCAACAATTCAATAAAATCCTAGAATTACTGAAAAATTTTAGTATTCTTGAATAATATCAAAAAACATATATTTAGGAACTAAAAGCCAAGTTAAAGTTTTGACAAAATATTATAAATAAAAACACCTTTAAATATCAACATACAGGATGAAAATAATTTTAATTACAACAGTGTCCGTATGGAAGGGAAAACAGTTCAATAATTTAGATTAGTTGAAAAATTACACCTTGACACGGGAATCGAAATTAATTGTAATGTTGTTCCTTTTATATGGACAGAGCCGTGATTACAATGATGTGGAGCCTGTGTTTTGATATTCGTTAAAATATCTATTTGAAAATAATACTCTTGTGTTATATACTTTAAAAAGTTCTCCTATGTCGCAGTTGGCTATGGTATCTGATAGCTTGCAATACTACTGGTCATTCATGTTTAGCTGAAGATTACACACGTCCATAACAGACCCAGCCTTAATGTATGCTTGTACAATGACCCCAAGCATGGGGGGAAAACCAGGATAGTCCAGTGGTAGTGCATTGGCGCGCTAAACCAAAGGTACCGGGCTCGATTTCTCTGTCCAGGTGTAATTTTTTAACGAATTTAAATTAATTGAGCTGTGGTCCCTTCCATATGGCCAGTTCCATAGTTAGTTAATATTTATATATCATTAAAATTAACTATCCAAACTAAGGGAAGAATATGAACATGAAATCTTGATTGATGAATTAGCTTCCCCATAGTTAAAGAACACTAAGGGTCAGTTTCATAAACTTATTAAACCTTAAAAGCAGTGCTATATTAACTATAAGACAACACCCACTTTACTCGGATGGAATAGGGCAGCTACACATGTAAAACTAGCCTATTCCATTCTGATCCCGGTAGGATTCATCCTGTATTTACTGCATTACCGCACTTGAAGCGTACTAAGTCTGATTATGAAACTGGCCCTAGCTCATTAACGTACAATAATGTTCATTAATTAATAATGTGCCCCCACACATGTTCTTGAAGCTAATTTATATAGAAGTAGTGCGTTTATAATGTTGATATGATATTTAATTTCAGAACACCCTGACTGCATGGAGTATTGTATTCTATATTTCTGCTGCTGTGTCTGCATTTCCGCTTCTTGTATATTTAATCTTCGGCTCAGCAGAAGAACAGCCTTGGAATAAAATAATACCCGGTGATGAAATGGAAACGAGCAACGATAAATATGTCAACTCCACAGATGAACTTATTACCTACACTGACAAATCGGACAACTTTAATGGAAAAATGGAAGAGAGCAAACTTCCCGCAAAAGAAGATAAATAATCAGTTTTCCTTTAGTAAAATAATAAAAGAGGATATGGAGCTAACATAAAATATATCAGTTAAATATGAATCTTTGAAATCAATACTTTTAAATGGGTTGGACGTATTGATCACAGATACCACTGAGATATATACACCAATAACAACTCTTGTGAACTATTTAAAATATAAATATACCTAATAGGTAACATTTGGTCAAATTTCTTGCTTACGTATAAACGTTGAAACAGTTAACTTCAAAAGAAATAGAATCACCTCTGAAAAGTTTAGGTTTTTTGTCATGGGCATATTAAGACCCTTAGTCTATAGAGGTTGTGAAATAATTAGGCTCACCCTTTATTTAGATTCCATTAGAGGTTCGGCTTCAAATACTATACCACACATAACTTTAATAAAATGAAATATCAAAAGCTAAAAATAATATTATTTCTTAGTTCTTACTTAATAGGAACAATTTTAGCTAATTTATTTTAATGACCATATTTGAAACCTTAATTTAGGATAACTTTTAAAAAAAATGTAGATTTCCATCAGTATTTTTTTTTAAATAATGTAATATTTAATATCTAAAATTTATGTAATATTATTATTGTTATATTCATAAAAAGTATATCAATATAATTCCCTTTTAAACAATTACTCTTAGGTTTTGCCTAAGTCGACTATGCAAATTAATTTGGCTCCTGTTAGATAATATTTTTAAATTTTTAGGTTAAAATGATTATATACAAAGCCAATCGCTGTAAGTGCCATTGCTAAGTTCATTTTATGGTACGTATGTGTGTATTTTTATTTTATATACTATACCTATTTCCAAAAATGTAAAACCGAGTTTACACCCCTTAAAGACGCTTATGAAAGTCTTTTACAAATATAATACAAATAAAACTATTTCAACCCCTTTTAACTATCATTCAGATAATAAATCAATCTATACTCTTCTCGAATGAGAATGACCCATCCTCTCTCATATGACACTCCTTCATTGAACATATTATGTAGACCAGACTTAAACACTAGATGGGCCCTTGTGCCTCTCTTTCTCTTCATCTCAAAACTGTCTTTTTTATCAGGTTTACATCATACAATTATCGCCACAACGGGGACGTATCTGCTCTAAACTTCTATAACTAGTTTTTATTTCAATTTTCCACACAACTTCTTTTCACATGAACTGTTATTTTGGTTTTTTTCGAATCTTTATGGGAGTGATAGCATGAAACATTATGAATATGACTTACATATATAAACATACTCATGAAACTAAATAAATTACCAGTTTGGTGATATTGGTTTAAAAAATAGCACCTAAGTAGATTTAGATTGATAAACCCATTTAATAATATATAATATATATGTTAAAATAATAATGATGTATTTTGTCATTTAATGTTAGGATTAAAACGAGAATTTCTTCGAATGGAGAATAAGAAGTACTAATTTTTGAATATAAATAGAGATATTCATGCATACTCTTACCTTTTGCTTCCTTTAATTTCATTACAAATTTTTTTAAAGAAGAATTGTAATAATCTAAACTAAATATCCTAGAGGTAGTAATTTGGTATTTAGTTAGACTTTGGTATGAAAATATCTTAACGGGCTTAAAATAGATATATACGATTTCCATTATTTAATAAATGATTTAATTCTTTAAATATTTCAATTCCAAATGAGAGTTAATAAATAATATTATCTAAAGCGTTTGGACTTAAACATATATTAATGAAATTACCCCTTTCATTCAATAAATTTGATTATGTGTTGCGTCATTGGCTAGCTTCGAATCAATTGTAAATAATTATTCTTTAATATGATGTTTTATATAAATACCTCATGTATATATTATTTATATTAAGTTTGTATTATTTTCGTCAAATATCACTGTAACTTTATTAATATTTTAGTAAAAAATATATTTTGTAAGATTATCTCTTATTTAAAATTGGTTGAAACGTTATCTAACTTCTAGCTTAAAACTTATATAGGAATTACGTTATAAAATTATATATTATAGATTCTTGAGACAAAATTTTCATATTAGGTTCATATATTTTACATATAATATAATATACGCTATTCTCTTGAAAGCCTCTAGAGTGTAAGCCTTGATCATGGGTTTTAGCTATACATTTATTGCACTCAATTTTTTTTTATTTATACATTTTGTCAGCCCAACAATATTTGAATCAGGTGATCCCAGGTTTGTGTTGTTAGAAACGATATACAGTTTTTAAAGCTATTAGTGTTTGCTGTTAATTATACAAGCAATTTGTTCTCTATCGAAATAAATATTTCAAATCATAGTTAAAAGACATTTCATATTTAATAAAAATACAGCATACCACACAGTTTACCGCAACCCATCTGACGTATAACTTAAAAGTGCATAGATTGACTCGATGTTTGATCTCTACATGGTATTCAACAGTGTTTTGCTTTGTCTAAGTCTTGTAGCAAGATGGGCTGGATTTGTACGAGCAATTTGAAACTAGATGCCTTGTGACATCAAATAAACAACTCGGGCTACTCTGTTAAAACTATTAATAATATGTATTAATTTACAGCATTGATAGGATTATATCACAATAATCAGAAAATCTGTTCATGAACAAGTAGGTTAAGTAGGGCAAAAGGGTTGGTCTATAGCAGTGGTTCTCAACCTATTTTTGTTCACCCAACACTACTGTACTATTTGCTGTAAGTCATCGACACTGAACGGCCATTTGGAAACATTATGGAAGACTCAGGCATATGCATACACTAGATTTCTCTCAGTTGAACAGGAAATGTATTTGTTAATCCAATATTCGACCACGAATTTAACTTTATTCTAAGAAACTAATATATTCTCAACAATTACTCAACTCTTATAATGTGATCCATTAAATTATCTGGAAAATATATATCGTTAAGACTTTGGACCAATTTTTCTCATTTATTTCTAAAAACCGAGGCTAGTACTGAATTGAATTATCTTTAGTACTTATGTATCAATATTATTATTATTATTATTATTAGCACCGCGATTTACTACCCGTTCGGGCTATACGCACTTACGCTAATGTGCAATAGTAGGGTGATTGTGATATGAAATGAAGGACCTACAGTTTAACGTGGAATCCGAACTACGGTGGAGACCTGGCATTCCTCACATTCACAAGATGTCTTGATAAATCTTTGCCGGGACCGAGAATTGAACCCCGGACGCCAGCATAGAAGTCTGACACCTTACCCCTAGACCACCAGGTCACCATGTAGCAATAATTTTTACTAACAATTTGTAGGAAAAATGTTGGCACGCCTAGGGAATTTTACAGCACACCCTTTAAGAACCAGTGGCCTCTATAAGTTTACTGACACACAAATATTAACGACCAATTTTTGACGATTATTTGAATTCTTAGCTAAATTGAAAAATCAAAAAATATGGTTTATACGACGAGAAAGACGAGGTTAAACAAAATCAAAATAGAAGACCACGCATGAAATGTGACAGTAGTTTGATTCTTAAGAGGAGTTATTTAAATGAATGACAGAGATTAAAAAAAAAAATAGGGATATGAATAAAGAAGAGTTAAACATCCAAATTTTTATAAAACAACGATAAACGCAACAGAGCAAAAAATGCTATTGAGAAATTAACTTGAAATAAATATTAGGTAGTTAGAATCATAACCCGAATATATATTTACCATAAGTATATTAATTAGGGTCACTCAATATTGTTTATATAAATGTGTAAGTTTAGCTAAAAAGTTTAAATTAATTAAATACACATTTTCACTTTTCACATACTGGACTATTAAAAAAAATCTTAATCAACTCAATAGAAATTCATAACGATAGGTAAGTTATCAAATGTGTTAGTATCATGGTTTTACTTGGTTTTCTGCTGAGAGTGAGGTTGAGGTTTAAAATTTAGGTATTTCGAGATTATATATTTTCTTTAAAATCCAAATCTATCTCTCCACCAACGCAGGTACATTTCCTCTAAATCTTTACCCCATCAGAGTATTAAATTATCTCTCATCTTACTAACTGGATGAATGTATTAATTATTTTAATATGCTACAAATGAGTAAGAGCGATGTAATTTAATTGTCTTTTCACTGTGAGTTTTGGAGTCGAAGGGAGTGAAAGACTATTCAGAAAAAACTACCCTCTTTACATCCGGAAGAGATTAAAACCCAGACTCAATCATTACCAACAAAATTATGAGAACAAATACAGAGACACCATATGCAAATAGTTCGTTTAAGATTATTTGGATATTTAATCTTTTATTTGAAATGCATATTTTATAACTATCCATGAATAATTGCTGTAGAATAAAGTGACATAAACAATTTTCTTGATAAACCATCTTGTAATATAAAAATAAATCTATAAAACCACTTCTGTGTTAAATTTAGTTGTCAGTATTATTTTGGTATCTCACTAAGGAGAAACTTGATCTATCTTTTGATTAAGTTTGATGTCACCTAAAGAATAAAATCAGCACCAACGAAACAGTTTAGCATCTGATCCGACCTAATTTTCAGGTCCAAGTGAAGGAAAAAATACATATATATCTATTCATATTGCACCAGAGGTTTATTTTCTTTAAACACCAGGTACATAAACAGGGAAACATTAGAGATATAAAACAAGTAAAGGCAAAGATAGTGATGGAGATAAACAAATAGGCTTTAATGAGCTCGGTTTGACAGCACATACATTAAAAACAATACAGGCATTATCCTGTTAGTGGAGTTTCAGGCTAATTATGGATCCCTAAAATTAATAACTACGAGGCGAGTTATCTAGTATTCCCACTCAATAGTTCTGAAAGCAGGAAGCTCCAACATTAGTACATCCAGATAAATCCCTGGTTATGCTGGGTATGGGTAGCCTCTCTATTAGAAACACAAATGCCGCATTAGTTAATAAACAATCACACTTACAAGACTACCCTACATAATAGGTTAACCAGTTAACTTGTTTAAATAAAATAGCAGTTTTACTACAGGGGAAGAAGTCTATATTCCATTCACGGTAGGAATTGACTTCTGAAAGGCCTTTTTCCCTACCATAAATCTACTATATAGTAGGATATTGAGTAGGAAAAAAGACCTTTCAGAGAGTAATTCCTACCGTGAATGGAATATACCCATGCTAATGAGACTAGCTTAATACATTTTAAACAAGTTGCACTAGTTACAAGCTACAGAGGGTTTATACTGGCCATACATATTACGGCTAAACTATAGACGAAAGCTCAAATCCAAGGTTCTAAGCCTAAGCACAAAATGACCCGGCTAGTAACCAACCATAGGGTAGTATTAGTCCCATGAAGTTCACTTTGGCACGTAAGCCATAACCAGCGAAAACTGTGCGCGGCCCGCCACCCAGTAATTCAGGCAGATGAATTAAATAAAATCTCGGCCCTGTGAAGTGTTGCGTCGCTGGCAGAGAGAATAGCAGAACACGTCGAATGAGGCTCGTGTTCGGTGAAGTTGTTGTGGCGAGGTATGTAACAAACACATGTATAGATATGAGAATATTTTCAGTAATCCATGTACATTTTATTTCAAGGCCGTTATTTGCGGCAGTTGATTTGGGTTTACGGTATTTGGTTAGTTAGCTTGCTACAATAAAATAAAACTCTATGTCTGTACCTTCAATTTTCGGTTTGTCTATTGCAATAAACCCATAAAATACTCATCAGATCGAAGCAGGACTTCTTTTGATGTACTCCTTAATTTTCAGAAAAAGCTAAGCTATATATCATCACACTATCCTATCAGTGTTGAAAAACGACTATTAGGATGAATACATTTGAGTTTTAAATCTGTAACAATTCAATTATATTAACTCCTAATGTATACATTTCTTTGTAAGTCTCCTTGGCAACGAGGTGTTTTGAAAGATCTACAAACCAATTATAAAAATCCTTGGAAACGAGTGTTTTGGGATGGAAACTAACATCCTACTTGTACAGGATGGTGCGTGGGAACCGGCGATTTTAATAACTGTGTGATGCAACTTTGAATAATTTTAATTTCCCTACAAACATAGTTATCTAAATGCTACAACTATGCCATTTATCACTTACTTTACATAAAAACACATTTATTAAAGATAACATCCTTGAGATGGCCACCTTCCCTTCTTATGCATTCCTGCATTCATTAAAGTAAATTTGTCGTAACTGGCAACAACGTCTCAATGGAGATCACTTCAATCTCTTAATGAATCCTAGACTTCAGTTCATTAATGCTTTGAGGACGATGAGCAATCACTCGAATTTTAAAAGTCCCCATAAAAAGAAATAACACACCAAAATATCTGCTTCTTTCTCAATACTGGACCTATTGTTTCAGAGTTTAAAACGCTGTCTTTACAACGTGAGATGACGGAATCGGATCATGACGCCAAAGTTGAAAGTTATACTGAAATTCTCGTGCCACGTCTTCATAACAGTCATTGTTTGTGTAAAATGCTTCTACTTCAAACGCTCGATGCACACCCGACCACTGCTCCATGGTAACTAAACGGAATTGACTGGGGAACATAATGAGGTCATCACAGCCCTGCAAACTTAAAATATGGCCTTGAAATGAATGATTCAAAATTACCCCTTCCCGTGCGCCGCCCTGTATATAAGATGATTTTTTGCCTTTCAGTTAGTCTGTTTGCTTGTTGCTCGGTTATGACAAAAGCACTGTATTGATTGTGAGGAAATTTTCATTGTTATAGCTTGGCTGTCCAATTAACATATAGGCTATACTATTTTATAATACATTTCAATAAAATATGTTTTTTAAATATTATTCAGTACTAAGCCACGTGTTCAATCCTTTTATTCTTCTAAAGATTTTTTTCTATCTTACTTTATTGCCAGATAAATTTCAAAATTAAAGGTGTATAGAATATATTTCATTCTTAAATACATTAAGAAATTTTATTTTGCCTTGGTCGTTTTGTGTTCACATTAATAGACGAATCTTGTTAAATTCCTTTGTGACTTAGTGTATCATTAAAGTATATATACGTAAATAATTATTACAAACTCGTGAAATAAAATAACGCAAGCCATTAAGAGAAAGGTCCCTACGAAATTAAATTGTAGAATTCGATTTAGCTCCTTCCAATTTGATCATTTTACGAATAGATCAAAATGTATAATCGTTATTAATGTAACGGTTTTGTATACCATGTGGGATAAACTAGCCCTAACAATACTATATTTATATCTTCTAAAATTATAAATCAAACAAAATGTTTAAACGTAGAAACCATTGAAGCCGGCTATGGTGCATTGGCTTTGCAAATCAAACTATCTCAACCGAAATTTAGTTAATCTCTGTATCGAAATAAATGCCACTATACTCTAATGAAAACGATCAATCCCCTCTACCACAGTCGATTGAGTATGTGGTCGACTTCTCATCACTGCCTTCTAATGTCTATCGATAGTAGTTGGCTTTCCTTTAACCTAGTAGGCCACGTCGCTGCCAGAGAGCGAGCTAAAGGTAAACCTCAAGGGATGTATGTTACAAGCATGACATATTCGCTCGGAGGAAAAACAGTACAGTCACCCAATATTTGAGGTAGCGATACACACCATCTAATGCCACCTAAACAAACTAGCCTAAGTCCAGATGATGAAAAGGAATTCATTAGAATCTGTATGAAGAGAGGATGTAAGACCACAATATAGAAATACATTTCAAACATCAAATATGTACACTTTAGTCAATAGTCTTAACTAGCACAAACTAAGCCTAGTAAAACTAAACCTCTTTTTACTTAAAAAGTTTACCTAATTTTATGCATTACATGATTAATAATTACATTAGAGATATTTGAATTGAATTTTAGAAATCTTCTTTAAAGAAAATAGAATGAAGGTAACTTTACCAACTACATTGTTTTATGTTTGAGTGATAAACCTGGGGCTATAATTAAAGTTAATCAGGAAAGAGGCCTTCAAGCTTTCGTTATTCCAGCGGGGTCTAAATTATTCTTATCTTGAGGCAAAATCAGGCAAGTAACGAGTCATTTTAATTTCGTTGTCTGTGTGTCCCCAGTTACTAATAATTCTTAACCTGAGTTAAGCTATTTAAAAAAAAAGAGAAGATATATATGTATATAAATAGTACTAATATCTTAATCAATTTTGTCCAGGACAAACATAAAAATAGTTTTCAGACATTAATATAATCTACTAAATGAAAGAGAATATGTCTAATTATATTAATTGTTATACTTTGTTCTTGATGGGCTTAGATTTAAGATACTTTAGATTAGTTGATAGACTCGTATTAGTAGATATATTTTATATCAGATAATCTACGTTGTATATGTGTCAGTTATTTTCAATATTTGGACCCAATTTAATAATGGTTGATTTTTAATCCGTTAGATATATATGTAAAGGCTGTTTAGTAATAAGAATAAGAAGTATCCAACTCAATTTTTATAAAAATGCGTACCAATCTAAACGTCCAAAGCTTGACTTCTATAAGGAATAAATATTAATAAATATGAAATGATATTTGCTACCTTTTTTTTAAAGATAAGCTTATTGAATGAAGTATGGATGTTAGTCTGTTCGAGTATCAGAAGAGGTTGAGTCTCTATAATCAACATAATATTAGCACTAAAACGTGCCAAAAAATTACAAATTTGGTATGCCAGCGTCATGATACATCAATGTATATATTCCATTACTGTGCTAGAGTGGTTATCAATGTTTATTAAGAATATGAAGGAACCGGTTGGGATTAGAACTCAAATCTTCTCGTCACCAACAAACTACATCAGAAGAGATTGACGTTTTAACCCGAGTTCCCATCGATTAAAAATTTAAATTGATTGCTTTTGGAGAACTTTAAGATATTTTTATTCGATTCCGAGTATGATAGAAGCTTATTAACCTTTAGTAGGAGAAAAATCATTATAGATGTGAATTATTTAGGGTGTGGGACCTACTATATAGGTGCTTCTCAAAATGTTGCTGACCTTATTTTCTTTGAAAATTGGTTATATAAGATAATTGTGCTATAAATATCCTTCTTGGTGAAATGTTAGGTGGTTCAGTGTTAGGGGTGATGTATTATGTTAAGTTAAATTAAATATTCAGAAACGTCTCACAGTTTACTTTCAGGATCAATCGCTATATAATAGCCTTTGTTGTGTGATATTTAGCGCTGTGTTTAACTGGTTCACGTCCAAATACTTGTATAAATTATTATTTATTGCTGTCCTTTGTACCATTTTTACTTTTCCAGCATTGGGTTGCACTTAGTTTGGCTGCCAGTGTAGCAAAGCGAAAGAGGGGTTGTAGGTTGGTGTATAGGGGTGAAGGGAAGTCAGTAGACCCTAAGGTAGCCTCTACCACCCTCCACCCCTCCTTCTTTCTAGGTGACACATTGCTTCAGCCTGGAACAACTTATCCCAAACGTCCTTGCGATTTCTACCTTCCATTTGAGACTTGCCACAAAACGCTTCAGCAAATTTAGTTGCCTTTCAAGATGAAAAGTCCCTTGTTGTTTATTTTCCTGGAACAATTTAATATAAAAAAGTGACTGCTGGGTGGAGTCCAATACCTCATCTGATCAAATAACGCATCTGCCTGATAAGCTAACGGTCCCACGTTCAGTTCCTGGAATGAAACAAACAAAATATTGTGAAATTGAGATTTCCCAACTTACATTCTCTTCAGAAAATTGAATTTAACTATAGTTAATAAAATTCTTCCGAAGAATGTTTGCTTAGTGTAAAGGTGAGGCTTTGGCTAATACTTTATTTGTTGACTATAGATAGTGTACGTTCTAGTTATAGTAGTGCCAATTAGATTACAGTAGAAGGTGGATTAGAACATTATTCACCATAATTAAGAGTGTCGAGAGATATATGCTCCCGTATGTGAAAACACATCTGCTATCCTAAATGTGATCAAATAAAGCAAAATAATATATACCCTTGCTTCTAAACGCCATTTGATAATATATTTATTTTGATGTTTTTAATGTTCAATTCAGTTATTTGTTTAAGGTAAATATATTTCACGTACTGGACCAAGTGCATATGCGAGAAAACAATTTATAAATTATCTTGGCTATTTTAATTATTTTAGTTCTAAAAAAGACACAACGACATTGTTAGGCTTCTGACAAACATTTGTTTGGAAAAAATATGTCTAACATTGACTGAATTTAATAGGCCTTAGATTAGAAGTTAAACCATAAGTGGTTCAAGAAAGATAAGCCTAGCACCCTTTTGGGTTTAAGGAAAGAGACAATAAAATACCGACCATAGATAGTCGTTATTTTCTTATAATTGTACTCCAAACGATGTTTACACTGAACTAGAAATACATTAGAAATATTTTGATATAATTGGTAGTACTACTGTGCTTCCTATATTTGCTTTATTTATATAGGAAGATTACTTTACATGACCAATAACAAACTTATCCAATGACAGAGGTGCTAATAAACATCACCAACGAGTAAGTGGACAAAGGCGTAAGTCTAGTATTGTACAGTTCAATAGTGACGGGGACATCCATAAATGAACCTAGGATGAACGCAATGAGGTTCTAATTTTCTTAACTATTTCCTGGCAGTTATTTATACAAATGAGGAAACATTTATTCTAAGTCTCACTGTCCTCATTCCCATCTCAAGTACGGTTAGTCTGAATTGACATGAATACGTGAACCACGGGAAAACCCCTACATACCTGACCTTAGCATATGGAGTTGTGTTATTTGGGTAAGACAATCACATGCCCCAATAATATATTTATTTAAACACTTTTCCTTAAAATCAGACAATCTCAAGACATTGACTTGATTTCATCTTTAATATTTTGATTATGATAACTATGATAATTTAACAGCAGCTAACTACAAAAACACAAAATATACTAATACCAAAAATATTCATTATATGGCCATTATAAGATGATGTACCAGTCAACTTAGATCAAAATCAAATATTAACAGAGACAAATAAATGTATTAAGCTTTGTTTTAAATGCTAAAAGAACATTAAATATAGTAAATGATAAGCATTTTACAATATATGAATGGGAAATTTTCCCCTTTATCCTTTCTTTAGCATAGACTAAGCGCCACTTGCTCTGAAAATGTCAATACTTTTTTTACGTATTTCATCAAACGAACTGTCTACTGCCAAAAAAACGTGTCATGTGTTTTTAAACATTGATAGGAAGTGACATTTTGCTTCAAGAGTTATTTACTGGTTACGTTGTAAACGCTGCCTTTTAACAGTTTGTTGCATTTTATTTTTTGACAGGCATAAAAGTGAGGGGTGAGTTTGTGAAAGTTAAGCAGCACACTATTTTTTCAAAAAACGTTTTCATTGTACTTATCGGATAGCCCAGTCCCAAACATATTGATCTAAAAGGTTGTGTGAGGTTAATGACACTTTTTAGAGACAACTTATCAATAATACTTTTTCAGAGAAATAGATCGATCATTTATATCCCTTCACTGGATTTTAAAATGTCTATATTCTCAAATACACGAATTTGTGTTTCGAGCATAATGTATTGAAAGGTTTTATTAATATTGACTAAGATATATCACTATTTTAAAACGTTAATGTTTTAATGAAAAATAATATTCAAAATAAGACATGGCATGGTTGTTTTCTTCAAAAACGAATGTTATGTTGTGATTTAGTTTTGGTAGAACGTCCTAATTCCCATTCCCATTATATGAATTCTAATTACACTAAACAGGTAGGATTCACTTTTGTTGCTTACGTGGTCTAAGGCACCATTCTCGCAATAAATTTCACTGTCAGAAAATCAAGTTTCCAATCCCGGTTAGTTGTTTAGAAGGAACAACTTAATGGGTCAGGAATGACGAAAGTAAAATTAAGTGGTAACGTAACCAACCACATGTGCGTTAATTATGCTCTCATCGTGTCTTATTACCTGTCCGAGCCACCTTCTTATTTACGTTAATGGGGTATGGGTGAGCAAGATAGGATAACAATATAAACAAACTAGTTCCACCATTAATTTAAACTATATTTTTTACATATTTTGACTAAAGGATGTCTAATTCATTAAAAATACTTTGTTTTGAATCTCGGTGGGAACATAAGTTAGTACCTATGTGATATTAAATAAACTGGGGTACAGGTTGTTTAACAATATATTGTCACCCCCTCTCAGGAGGGGTTGAGGCTGAAGATGGGTGAAGTTATTGGGTTCTGATTGTGTGGGTTCTTAATTGACATCCTGTTTGATTTTTTTTGGTACTAATATGTGTCCTACAAAACGTGATGTTGATAAAATATATTAAAAGGTACGAAATAACTTAATGCAATTACTTAGGAGCTCGTGACAGAACAAAATATTGAAAGTAATGCATAAACAATGGACTGACTGACATATAGGTGATCCTACATAGTTTATGAACCCCGGGACCCTGGGCTCAACGACAGCCCTCCAATACATGTATTGATGATTTGGCGTCCTAACCGGAATCGCCTCAAAAACTGGCAAAGCGACCCCTAGAATTGATGATGATTAGTCAGCCTTGATAGCTGGGATACACTACTCTTTATTCTGACTTCTGGCCTGATTTACCGTGAGGAATGCTGACACATTGTTTATGTTGTCACCGATTATGTTCTATTTGTTAACAAGCTAATCACATCACCTTGCAATACTCGTTTTGTTATTCACAATCCAGAGCACAACAGATATTAAACAAATACGCCTCAAATTAGGCAGTATTGATTACAATATTAAAATGATCTATTTGGAGTCCAACATTTAATCACGTCTTTGTTTTTAATTTAGGGGGGGAACGATAACAAGTAATAGTATTTTAAAATATTTCATAATACACTATTTTTTAAATATATTAGTATAACGATACAATACATTTGAATAAACACAATACTTTAACGAAGCCTACGTCTATTAAAAAATTTAGTTCAACTTATGAAGGAAATGGGACTGTATTTCACCCATATTAATTAATATAGTATATATAAAATGCACTTAACAGTGTTTCGTCTAATAATACAGGATTTTGGGCTCGTAAAAATAAAAGTACTGGTTTTTGTGAACGCTATGATACTAGTAAGGGAAGCAAAAATCGAATAAAAAAAAATCAGAAGCTGCATTAACAGAGTAAGAATGTAAATTGAGATTAGTAATTAATCAATAAAAAACCAATACATGATAATGAAGATATAACAAAGAGAAAGTGTAGCCTCAGCAGTTGGAGAAATGAGATTTGAGAAAGTTAGATTCTTCAAGTACCTTGGAACTACAGTAAATTAAAACAACACCGTGGAAGAGGATATAATGGTTCATATACAAGCTGCAAATATAGGTTTATATGCCCTAAATAATATTTTCAGTACAAGTATTGTGTCTAAAAGAACAACAGTTAGAGTATAACAAACAATATTAGGACCAGTGCTACTCTACCGGTTTGAACTGTTGACGTTAAGCAAGGAGATAAATAAGAATTTTATAGAGTTTAAAAATAAAGTATCGAGGAAAAGAGAATGGGGAAATCAGAATTAGTAAAAGTGTTAAGCTACATGCTCTATTTAAGGAATCAGAAACAATAGCCATAATGAGATTCAAAAGTCTTGAGTGGTTGGGGTACGTATTGAGAAGGGAGAAGGCAATTATAAACAAGGAGCACATAGGAAAACCAGAGGAAAGAATGGGACTGGGGATACCCAAGCTAAAATAGGGTGATGGAGTAAGGAAGAAACTTAAAAGTACTGGTTGTAGGTAAGACTAGTGGTGTCGACAGGACAGCATGGAAGAGTCTAAAAACCAATGCTATGAACCTACTGCAGTTCAAATGGCCAGCTAGGTAGAGGTAAAATTTCAACTTATGAATTAAAAATCTAAGAGATACACGTCAAATTGAATATGTCTATCAATACTCCAACACAGCCCAGTTTTTATAGAAAGGGAATTTTCTGCCAGAATTAATACAATTTTACTATACTATTATATTATTAGTATTGTAATATAGGTGTTTAAATTAGCAATAATAAGTGACAGCTAAAGATAAAATGAGTTAACATTTGTATATATAAAAGTATAACTAGTATCTTTTCTAGCTGTTAGATAAGGACCTTCCTATTAATACTGGAATTTAAACTAGATCAACAATTGTTTGGCTATAACTTTAGAGGTGAGGTATTCAAACTGATTGGATATATTTTAGCCTTTTAATATGAAATAAATTGTGGATAACACTAGATTTTAATTGCATTTGAAACTGTCAATACTAGTTCAACAGAATGTTTGACTCTTTTTATTTAGTAGTTCGAGATAAGTATGTTGCCTTTATGCGTTGTCACATCGTTTCTTCGTAGGGATTTTGGCATATTGTGCGATTGTTTTATTATTTACTCTCATACCTTCTAGTCACTTGAATTAAAATAAATTAATAACCTCTGTTCTAGAGGTTTTATTTTAGTGTTGCGCATATGCCTGTAGTTTTGTTTAGCACTCTGACTTATTAGCTGTTTAGGCTTTCCTCACTCATGTAGTTGACGTTCACTGGAGGTAAGCTATGTTGCATCGAGGAAGACGTAAATTAAACTTCGAGATCAATTAATCTAGTTTTACAGTAGTGGGGACGTAATAGTTGGAATCCCACTCAAATGTAGTAAACCTGATTCTACATAGTGTTCCTTTTCTACAGAGACGAAGGCGAGTACATTTAATCTAAATTTTACCTTCCTCATACCTACCAGTTTGGCGTTATTATAAAACTTTATATGTAAACTGATTCTCAATACTCGTCTAAGCTATCCACGTATTTACAATAATGAGTTAGGGACAGAAAAGATAAAATGTAAAGGGTGTTCAGCCACCTGATTGGTATTCCAACCTTTTAAGTCCACGTCACCAGAACATTTGATGACAGGATACGTCTTTTTAAATGTTCCCAGAGTTTTGGACGCTCAAATACTTAATAAAATTAATATGACATCTAACACATCTCTTTTTCTACTGCAACATAACCCATTTACAACCATATTACTTCTAAAAATTGTCCAATTATATTCCATGGAAAACGAGAGATGCCCATCCCACATATTTTATCGAGTTACTCCTAGAATATGAAATTTACCGAGTTTCAAAGATAGAAAAAAGGATTGAAGTAGTCAGTCTGATAAAAAAAAAAAAAAGGTCGATTGAGGACTGAGAGAAATATAGGGAAGCAAGTGGTGTGTAGAGGGGTTCGTCCATTCACTATTCAGTGTATTAGTGGTGCAGAGAAGACGATGGCATCTGAGGCCTTCTGCCCTTACATCCCCACCACCATTACCCTTCTCTTTTAAACAGCGAGTTTGTATTCGAGTCCCGACGTCGGGTGAGGCCAGTACCGCAAAGTTACCATGGTTTGCATGTTAAGTAGACAATCATGACGGTCGCTAGAGAACGGGCGGACAGGGAGGAAGGGACACACCGTTGTTGGCTATTTCTCTGTACGACTCATTGCCCAGATGCAGGGGAAGACGGTGATATCTTTATATCTTTAGAGGTCAGCGGATACATGATGTAATTTCATGAGATACGAAACCTTTGCTTACGTTACATGTTATAGTTGGGACCGTTATGAGTATACAAATAGGCTTAGACAACGGTTGGATTCTTGGTTAGTATGCCTGACTGTGATCTTAGCAGCTCTTCGATCTTGATTGGGGTGACCTGGCGGTCTAGGGGTAAGGTGTCAGACTTCTGTGCTGGCGCCCGGGGTTCAATCCTTGGTCCCGGCACAGATTTATCTGATTACCAAACCCTTCCTTCACCTCTGACAATACATTTTGTGAATTTGGGGAATTCCAGGCCTCCACCATGGTTCGGATTCCACGTTAAACTGTAGGTCCTCCATTTCAGCTCACAATCACCCTACCATTACACATTAGCGTAAGTGCGTATAACCCGAACGGGTAGTAAAACGCGGTGCTAATAATAATAATTATTATTATTATTACTATTATCTTGATTGGGTGCAATGAGAGTGGTTTTTCTACCTTATTTTTTCACAGACTCTTAGTATTCGTCATGGATATCCTTATTTAATTAAACTTGTGGTGTAGGAATGAAAAAAGTATAACTTAAATGAAATGCCTACACATTCGTGCAGAAGAAATATGGGAAACAATTTTTGTTAGTCATTTTGAAAATACCATGATTTGATAGAAAAATTTGCCTACTTTTCCATATTAAAATATATTCCATGTTAACCCGTCACTTACCGGAGCTTCTAAATAGGCCTCTAATATGTGTGAGCATTCCTTAAGAAAATAGCACATTTCTGGAAATAAAGATTTTTACAAATAATACCTGGTTTTGGTTGTAAAATTAGCATTTGGGAAAATATGTTATTTTCAGAATGACCGATTAATTTAGGAAAAAACAACCCCTGTAAAATTTTAGTGACTCTCCCTTAACTTCCCACCACCATTAAATGAGAATACAGTGAAACCTGTTTAACTGGGATCTCAAGGGACCTAACATTTTTGATCACTTATAGAGGTTTTTCATTTATCCAGTTTCCCAAATAAGCAGGTTAACATGGCAATTGTCTTACTTATAGAGGGTCCCACTATGAGAGGTCGAAACGTATATTTATCATAGAAATGTTTATACTTATATACATACAAATGTAAAAGAAATGTATATTTCATGTTGCACAATTTTTATTTAAAAAATGTATGCCTTAAAAAAATCAGTAATATTAGTTTGTATTAGATTGTTAGTTGCTTTATGGTGTATCTCCATAGTATAAATTTGATCAAATATGTCAGGATTATTAATATTTGACATCTCAAAATATTTATGTAAGGATTCTAAGGCTTTTTCTGCGTCACGCTTTGATATTCTCACTAAAAAAGGCTCCTCACAAGTTTCTCAACCCTCATCTTCTTCTTCTTCTTCTTGTTCTATCTCTAAGAACTCAGAAATAATGTTGTCATCAGTGAGCTCTTCTGATACTAGTACATCATCGTCCATACGCACAAAATCCTCAAAAGTGGGCTGCTGGTCATTTTCATTGCTACTACAAGTGTCAATAATCTGGTTCCATTCTGCAAGTGTTTCACAGTTCTCTTCCTCCTCTTGTAAGCTTTACAAGTTCCAGTTCATCCGTCACTTTGAATCCAACTTTTTTGAAGCAGTTAATAATGGTGGTATTGCTTACACATAACCAAGCTTTTCTCCCAAATCTCATTGCCTGGAGGATGTTAATTTCAGGGATTTTATTCTCTTCTATAGATTTAAGAACGTATTGTACGACTTATTTTCTGTAGTAAACTTTAAAGTTGTTGATAACACCTTGATCCATTGGCTGTAATTTACTTGTAGTATTGGCAGGTAAATACAATAATTTAACGTAGTCTAATTCGGGGATATTATTATGAGCTGTGCAGTTATCAACAAACAAAACAATTTTTCTTTTTTGGGCCTTCATATTGGCGTTCACTTTTTTCAACCAATCCGCGAATAAATCAGATGTCATCCAGGCCTTTTTATTGTTTTGATAACTAACAGGCAAAGTTTTGATACCTTTGAAGCATCTTGGATTTTTTGATTTCCCAATTAAGAGAAGTGGCAGTTTTTCAGTTCCAGACATATTTGCACACATAAGCACAGTAATTCTATCTTTGCTCAATTTACCACCATGGCAAGGCTGACCTTTGATTGTAAAAGTTTTATCCGGAAGACACTTGTAGAATAAGCCCGCTTCATCAGCATTGAAGACGTTATCGGGTGAAAAATCATGTAATAAAGCTGGAAGATTTTTAATCCACTGATTACATTCATTGTTGTCCACAGCATTGCTCTCTCCACAAACATTTTTGAAAACGATATCGTTCCTTCTCTTAAAGCCCTCCAACCACCCATTACTGCCAGAAAAATTATCAATACGCAGCTTACTCGCAAATTCTCGAGCTTTCTCCTTAATCATTGGGCCGCTTATTGGAATGTTTTTATTCCGTACCTGTTTCATCCATGTCGAGAGACATTTTTCAAGTTCAGGATACTCTGCTGGTCGTAGTCGTTTTAGTTTTCCTTTTCCGTCAATACACTGAGAACGTATTTTCTCCTTATTTTGAATAATTCTGTAAAGAGTTGACTTTGGTAAATTAAACTCGGTGCACAGTTCGTCACGCGACTTTCCACTATCATATTCCAATAATAACTTTAATTTATCAGCGGATGTTAGAGAATTACACTTTCGTTTCGACATTTTTTGCACTGGTATTCACTCGTTTCTCGTACAAATTCTTAAATAGTACTGATAAACAAAGCAAGTATGGAAGAAATTAGACTGTTTGTAAACAAGCGTGTCATAACTTGTCTAAACCTGATAAATTGTCTCACTTATACGGGTTATTGAGCTACCAAGTCCCAATTATAGAGGTAAACATCGAAAAAATCTATGAAATCTAATCTCAGTTAACAAGGTCTGAAAATTCCCAGTAACAGAGGTATTTTAATGCAAAAGTGGCGGGACCTCATTGTAATTATCAATAACAGAGGTTTCTCACATATCCAGGCCCCAGTTAAACAGGTTTCACTGTAGATTATATTTTATTCGCCGCACCCACACTTACGGACTTTTTTATACTACAGTGGTATTTAAAACACCTTGCAGGTGAGCATTGTTTTCAATTTTAGATAATTCTTGAATTAGATTGGGGGTTTTCGTGCCTCTCTCCAACTTCAGAAATTAAATCATTACTCATTTATGTGGAAAGAAGAAGCTATTCTCCTTTATAAACTTGGTTTTATCCTCCCTACTGTTAAATACATGTACACTGTACAGTTATTATTACTAACCACTTACAACTTTTTGGAGCTAATCATTTGCCAGAGCGTAGTGAGCCCTTCATAACTCTATTTGTTCATCGAATACTGAAAAAATATCACTTATATGAGATTTGGAAGAGAGATTATTTGAACATAAATCAAAGGACGTATGTATATGGTTTGGCGATATAGTAATACGTTTCAAATTTAAATATGGTGGCATCTCAAAAAGGGATTGGTTTGTAATTCCATTCCAAGTGATTTTAATTCAAAGTTTCAAGCAATAGACATCTGTCATATTATGTTTAATTTTGAAATTTGTTTCGAGAATGGCCCCATAAGCCACGTGAATAGTGAATTAATAAAATACAATATAAATAATGCCTTGTTTTTTAGTCTTATTTGATAACCAAATATAAAAATCAACTTAAAATCAAATAAGTAATTATTAAAAATATTTCAATTTGAAATCCGAAAAAAAAAATGTTACGACTGTTATAATTATAAACACATAATGTCAATCGTATCAAGGCGTGCCTAGTTTTTTTATTAGTATCTACATAGTATATTTACTTTTTCGCTATCTTACAGCTAGATAAAGTATTGTGATCGCCAATAAAATTAAACTCGAGATTTTGATGAATGTCGACGTTTAATGACCCTCCGAATCCGAGAAAGGTGTTTATGAATTTCTGTCTGTCTGTCTGTCTGTCTGTACCTCCAACTAGAGCCTAAACTATTTTAACTACTAGGCTAAAACTTGGTATCTAGGGTTTTCATAGGGTTGCACTGAGGGGTTTTTGGAATTGGATAACTAACCCTATCATTAAGAATAGTTTTCTAAATGGAAAAAAGAGAAAAAGTCAATTTTCTCAAAATCGACTCTAAACGATTTTTACTAAATTTTATTTATGAACATTAATAAATATTCTTAACAAAATGGCTACTCTCAATTATTTGGCAAGCTGAATTTAAGGGCTCCCGTCTGATGCGTAAATTCCTTTTTTATTTTATAATATATCCTAAACTATTTGAGATATGAAATTACTTATCAGTACAAATATGTAGATCTATTTATAATACAATTATTTTACTTGGAGCATATTTGTATAAAACCATTAACTTTCAAGCTATACGCAAATATATATATTTTTTAAACTTTTCGAACACAAAATGTAAAGTATTGTGCCCGTAAAAAATATCTAAACTAAAATCTTGATGAATGTCAACGTCTCATGACCCCCCGAACCCAAACAGTGGTCTTTTCAATTCTACCTATCTGTGTGTCTGTTTAAACTTAAAATTAAGAGTAGTTTAATGAAATGCAAAAAATAGAAAAAGTAGATTTTCCCAGAATTGGCTTTAACGATTTTGATTAAATTTTGTATATAGGCATTGATTCAGATTATGAATAAACTGGCTATCTTCATTTTCCCATGTAAATGAATTTAGGCTACTTTACAAAAGGAGAAACTTCAGTATCTCCACAAAAAATTGAGATACTAAATAACTCTTCATTGCAAAAATATAGTACTATTAAAAATAAAATACTTTTATATGAAATATATTTTTATAAGACCAACAGTTTCTGAGATATTGGCAAATATATTAATACAATTTTGTGAGCTTTAGTTGTAAAGAGATACTAAAGTTTTAACGTAATATTTCTCCAATGTTATAGAGCATTTAAATATAAGTAAGTATCTAAAAGTTTATGTTGTTTTTCCTTAAACCTCTTAGGAGAAATGTTTGTACAGCCATGATCTATCTCCATTTTAGACTCAATAGTCAATATTAACGTATTTTATTGGTCAAAATGATTATAAATGAGGAAATTAATAGCAATTCGATAGCATGAAGATTTACAACACCTAATAAAATGTCGAAAATTTTAACCTGATGTTGAAATTTTAATACGAAGTATTGACCCTTGTGGACCAACTATTGATCTTTTGTATTGGTTCAAACATAGAAATGAGGACATTAATTCTTTAAAAATAAAATTATAAAATTTAAAACTGGGACTAAAATTTTTTTTTACATAAGTATAGTGCAATTGATTCTTTGGTTTGGTAGTATATTGTATATTGCGGAGTTCCTTACGATTTATTTTAATGGATTTTTTTAATCATAATTCAAACTATATTTTTAATTATTGATCTCTTTATTCCACGTTTCTCATGTAAATAAAATAAAACTAGGGGATTGTGCAGACAATTTTGCAAACAATGTTAAAGTCTTTCTAGAGTAAAGTTCTGGGAATGTTAAACAAAGAATAACTGTACAGATGTGATCAAGAAATAAAAATTGATAAAGTTCACTCAGTGTTACATACATTGATTATAACTATGATAATGAAAAAAATACACTTTTCAAATAAACATATTAAAATAAATGGATAATTGCACATTAAAATAAAACTTTATTGTAAACAATATTTCTTGTGAGGAATCCTTTGTGTACGGGTAGTTGCGCCTGAATTTTGGTGGATAAAATTTTGATGTACACATCTTGAACTAAAAAAAATATGGTTTAATGCAACATGTAAGTGAACACTCATCGAGATACATAGTTAGTTGCCCAATTTTATTTGAATGTATTATCTTGAGACTTGTTGATAGTCATTGATAAGGCTAATCAAACAAGGAACTGATTTCGTTTAAAGATAAATGTAAGGTTGCTATCTTTGGAAATGAGTTCAATCCTGTGGAGGAGTATTGTCTGTCCCCAGATTGGGCTGTTATAGCTATCAGGTTAAATTTATATCAGTAAATTTTATGGACAAACATAGGATCTTCATTTACTTATCTGTAGCCTTAATTCATGTTTCTAATCAACATGACAGTAATTGTACCTTCTTTCAGCTGTATGTGAGGAGGTGACATACCCGATAGTGTTTGTGCGTGGAGGTATTCTAGAAGTACGTACTCTGTTCCTTCGCTCGATGATGAGATAGCGTTAAATTAATAAATAAAAGAGAATTAGTCACCCGGATCGGTGGCCACACGGTCCAAGGCACTACTTTGGTGATATACTAGACTGCTGATGACAGAG
Organism: Timema poppense; assembly: GCA_902141375.1. NCBI lineage: Eukaryota > Metazoa > Arthropoda > Insecta > Phasmatodea > Timematidae > Timema > Timema poppense. Next base: position 88,799 of record CABFOV010000205.1, read on the forward strand.
ATATTGTATTTTGACCCCGGTATGTTGTACTGATGGAGGTTTTTCTTAAATAGTATTCTACTTTTGCCATATACAATTTAAATTAATATTATATAGGTACTTTTTATTAATTCAAACTTCCTTCTCTCCATACCATGAGCGTAGTTAGCAAATAAGCAATTAGATCTAATGAGTAGTAGAACGAGATACTAAAAATAAACTAGAAGAAATCCTTTCTCTATTTGAAGAAAACCTTTTAGTTTGTTGTCAATAAACAAACAAAATGAAAACTATTCCATAATGGATTATTTTATGTACTGTACATCTCATTTATACTACCCATAGGAAATAAGAACTCCACAAAACTGTTAATTAACGGACACACCTATGTATTGACATGTTTAGATTTATTTTGACTGTGGAATTCTGAAAACTTAGCTATTACGATTTACTATATTTATTAAGATTTGAATGTGTACAGTCTATCTTATTTGTTTGTTTACTGATTTTTACAAATTATTAGCAAAAGATAATATATTTGCGTTCTTGATCAATTTTAAAGTGGATCTTTCAAAAATCGTAGTATATATATTTTTTGTACTATGGTGGGACTAGAATTTTTACATATACAAAATCTAAACAAGAGTGTCTTACAATTGCCTTGGTATAATTTAAAGATGAGCGTATCAACGATAATGCATACAGCCGGTATTTCGGCAGACTATAGCCTAGATACTAGAATAAGCTTGATATAAAGATGAAAAAATATCATCATATTATCATCAATTTTGGTCTTTACGTCAGACATATTTTAAAATATAAGTTGCGAGGATTTATATTTAGGTAATTTAATAGAAAATGGGTTCTCCTTTTGATCAGAGGAGTGATCACTTCTCTTCTTTTTCAGAATGTTTGAGATCCCCAATTCTTTTGATAATTTCGTTGCATTTTCCATCATCGATAATAAGTTGGTTGTTACAATTAAAGTCTTTCTCGTTACCATTTGCTACCTCATTACAATAGTCTATTTTATTCCAAGGCTGTTCATCTGTTGAGCCTAAGATGAAATATATGATAACTGGAAGGGAAGTCACAGCTGCAGATATGTAGAATACTGTATTCCAGGCAGACAGAGTATTCTGAAATAGAATAATATAACAATGTCATTAAACTACAAGATTATCACTGTGATGGCTGGATATATGGATAGCGGGAGTGACTGAGCGAGATTATTGTGTGTTGCTAATTTGCTGATAATAGAACACAAGATAGCCTTTATAGGGTAACATTTTAAATATTATTGGTACTATTATTATTAAAGTTAAATTATAACGAATGTCACGTAATGTTTTTTTTCTTTATATTAAAACATAATTGAAGTAAGTTAAGTACATTATTCGTCTAGACTATTGGAAATTTTAATCGTTATATTATTTATCGTGATAGCCTTTTAATTAAATGATTAATGAAAGATAAAATCACCCAAAGCCTTAGGCGTGCGTTTTAGTTTCTACTTATCTAGCCAAGGTTCCATAGAGATCACCACCAATCAATTTCGTCACAGACGTGCCTGGGCTCGTAGCCTTGTGTATGGACCATCCTCAATCTATATAGGCGAGTATGAGGCGTTAGGGTTTGTGGGTATGAATACAATCGACTCTCGATAACTCGTACTAAAGGAGGTGGGGGTCAATCTGAGTTATGAAAAGTCAGTTTTATCTAAGGAAAATAAAGTTGTGCCCAAGGAATGAAAAGTGATACTTTATCTAAAGTAATATTATATTTCAATAAGACGAGGTAAACAATACATATCAGATGAAACACACACAAAATTAACACATCTAGGTACTGGAATGGGATAGGTTGAGATAACAATAGGCTTATAATACCTTCAAATTATCTAAATACTGTACTGTATGTATGGGGGTGAGATGGGAGGGGAAATAGCACAGCGTTGCAAGATTTCCACCAGCCCCCTGCATTACAATACTTCTGTAACATCTTTAGCCTGCCGAATACGGCTGGAGTGTTACTAAATACAGTTTTATTTCAGTAAAATCTTGTCCGAATTATACAAAGTCAGGGATATTGAGGTCCGAGTTATTGAGATTTGACTGTATTTACAGTTCAATATGTAAATTATAAGAGAAAGGCGGGAAGGATCATCCCCATGTAGAAGACTCAGGGATTGGGGGTAATCCAGGGGTGATGCTGGGTGCAGTGATTAGGAGCCATCCTACTACTACACTACTGTTCTTCTTTGACCTTGTTGTATTGGTATAGAATTTTAATTTTTAATGTGAAATAGTTTTGCCATTTTTACAAAAATGTATAAATAGTATCAATGCTGATAGAAATATATATATATATATATATATATATATATATATATATATATATAT
>CABFOV010000205.1:91198-111981 GCA_902141375.1 Timema poppense
TATATATATATATATATATATATGTGTGTGTATAATCACTATTAATGATTAAACGGTCATTAAAACGGAAAACTTATTTACTTAACATTCATGCACAACCGTAGATATTTGAATAAATATAATTAAGGTGATTATTTCAAAATTCTTCTTCTAGTTATCACCAGGCTCAAATTAATGTATTCTAGAATCTCGATAACCATCTAGTAAACGCAGGAATAACAATATTAAAATAAATTAATTTAAATCTCGCGTTTTCAGAGAGGTAGATTACATAAAGTATTAAATAGCTTGTATCAAGTAAAATTGAAACGTAATTTTTATTTAGAAATATTTAAAATTACCTTATCAGTTAATATCCCTGCTAGCATAGGTGCAACAAACTGTACTGTGCTAGTAAATGTCGAAGCAAACGCTGCAATTGAGCCAGCGTAGTTTGGTCCTAAGTCCAAAATGTTCAAAAAACTGCCACCATAGTAAGCACCATTTAAGAACATTGCCACAACTAAAACACCAACAATTGCTCCATGGTCACAACCAAGTTGTGGGATAGTGATCATCATAATTGCTGGTCCAACAGTAGCTGAAAAAATATTTTTTAAATCAGTAAAATAATTCACATAGTTCCCACGAAGCACTTAAATTATTATTAATTTTATATAATTTTGTGTATATGTATGGCAAAATATCATTTGAAAACCAAGCAATAGATTACTATATAAAATAAATGGTACGGAACTCCGCTCAGACTTTCTTGCTCTATTGTTTAAAAATGGAGATATTTACTCAAAATCTATATAATTGATGAAACGAAAAAATATGTACTAGCAAACCCAATTATATATTGCAATATATTTATGTAAAACATTTTGAGTCGCAGTTTTAAATTTTATAAATTTATTTTTAAAGAATTAATGTCCTCATTTGTATGTTTGGACCGATAAAAAAATCAATATTGGGTCCATAAGGGTCAACACTTCATATTAAAATTAGCGACTCTCGATTAAAATTTTCGAGATTTATTAGGTGTTACACATCTTCATGCCATCGCATTGCTATTAAACTCCTAATTTATCAAATTCTTCTTATAAAAAATGTAAATATTGGTTATTGAGTCTAAAATGGAGATAGAACATTGTTGTGCAATCATTTATCTTAAACCGTTTAAAGAAAAAATAACATAAACTTTTTGAGTGACTAACTTATATTTAATTACTCTATGGCATTAGAGAATTATTGCATTAACGTTTAAGTAATATCTCTTTACAACTAAATTATTATTAGCACCACTCGGTTTATACGCACTTACGCTAATGTGTAATGGTAGGGTGAATGTGAGATGAAATGGAGCACCTACAGTTTAACGTGGGATTAGAACCACGGTGGAGGCCTGGCATTATACACATTCACCAGTTGTGATTAATACACGTCTTGTCAGATGTGAAGGAAGGGTTTGGCAATAAGATGAATCTGTGCCGGTACCGAGGATTGAACCCCGGACTCCAGCACAAAAGTCCGACACCCTACCCCTGGACCACCAGGTCACCTTAAGAATATTTAAATGACAATTAATCTTAAACAACGCCTAGATACGAATTTTAATCAAAATCGTTTAAGCCAATTTTGAGAAAATCTACTTTTTCTATTTTTTACCTTCATTAAACTACTCCTAATTTTAATTTTAAACAGACGCAAAGACAGGCAGCACTGCAAATATCTCTTTTTTGGGTTCGAGGGGTCATGAGAAGTCGACATCCATCAACATTTCAGGTTATTTTTTTAAGGCACAGTTCTTTACCTTTCGTGTTCGAAAAGTTAATATAATATATATATTTGCGTATAGCTTGAAAGTTATTGGTTTTTTTAAAAATATGCTTCGAAAAAAATATTTATATTATAAATAGATATACATATTCATTATGATAAGTAATTTTATATCTTAAATAGTTTCGGAGATATGATAAAAAAACGTAATTTACGCGTCAAACCGGAGCCCTTAAAGTCATTTTGCTCAAATATTTATTGTAGCAATTTTGTTTGAAATATTTATAAATGCTTAAAAATGAAATTTAATCAATATCAATAGAGCCGATTTTGAGAAAATATACTTTTTCTCTTTTTTCCTTTCAGTACAATACCCTTAATTTTAGGGTTAGATACCCCTCCAGGTAACCTTATGAAACCCTAGATACCAATCTTTAGCCCGATCGTTAAAATTGTTTAGGGTCTAGTTGGAGGTACAGGCAAACAGACAGACGGAAATTTAAAAAACACTTTTTCGGAATCGGGGGGTCATTAAACGTCGAGATTCATCAAAATCTCGAGTTAGATTTTTTTGACGATCACAATCCTTTCTCTACCTTTAAAATAGCTAGAAAGTAAAAACAATAAAGCATTTTCACTATCAATATTGTTAATCGTAGAAAATTTTGATTTGATTCGTCTATACGAGCTAGTAATACTCCTACAATGGGACGTACTCCTTTATAGCTAGGTGACCTGGCCGACTAGAGTTAAGGTATCAGACCTCTTTGTTGGGGGTCCAGGGTTTAATCCTCGGTCCCGGCACCGATTTATCTGATTGCCAAACCCATCCTTCACCTCTGACAAGACATGTATTAATCACAACTTGTGAATGTGTGGAATACCAGGTTTCCACCGTGGTTCGGATCCCACTTTAAAATGTAGTTCCTCCATTTCATCTCACATTCACCCTACCATTACACAGCGTAGGTGCATGTAGCCCGAACGATGCTAATATTAATAATATATTGTATAGCTCAGTGGTAAGAGTATTGGCATTCTATAACAAAAGTCCTAGATTTAATTTTACTTTACAGGTGCCATTTTTTCAATTTGAATAATATTATATTTATATTCGTATATAGCATTAATTAACAAACATAATAACTTGACTATTTAAACCATTAACCTTATAGGGATGGTCAGAAAACCTCAGTATTTCATAACATTTTATTATATTTCATTGAAGCTACCTCCAATGCCAATTTTCCCCCTGCATGATCTCTCCTGGAATTCTCCCTTCATTCGCCAGTTCAATTCTGAAAATTTTACTTTTCTTATTTTTAACAACGTAGCCAATTGTGCTCACAATTATTTTGTATCAAACCCTATGGCTGGTTGGTAGCTTTGACCTTTCATGCTACAGGACGGTGAACAATGAATAAGAGTTGTGAATGATTTGTTTATCACATTAATTTAAATGTGAATTTATATATAAAAAGGCAAATTAGGGGGGGTCAATTTTATGATAGGTTCAGTTTTAGAAATTTTACACTCTTAGTTACTTATTTTGAAATTACATTTTTCAATTAAAAGCTTTTACGGTTTATAACCAAACATGCAATTCATACAGCTATTATAATTGGAATTAATTAAATAATTTATATGTTAGAGCTACATGGCAATACGATGAAATTTACCTTGACCAAGTCATTGATCAATGTGTTCTAAAATTATTATAATTGAAATGTCAAAATATTATGCTAGTTTTATCATTACAATGGAGTTGACATGCTAGAAAAAACGAACAAGTTACCCCGAAGTTTTAAAAAGAGTTATATTTTAGTCAGATAAAATAGCTACATATCAGACTGGTTGAAATTAGTGTATTAAGACACAAATTAAATAGTGTGTCACTAAATATTCTATATATTTTCTTTGTTTATATTTTTATTAATTGTTTTTTACCTCTTAGACTTTCTAATGACATAAATATCTACGTGTAAGTGTATTAAAAATTATAAATGATCTTTTTTATTTTATTTTTTTTATTTTGAAAAATTAAATTATGATTAGCATTGACCATTAATAGTACTAGGTTAACAATTAATAAGTATCTATAGTATCTTGTAAATAAGCTTCTGGAAAACTCGATTAATTGTTGGTATTGAAGAAGCTTCAATTTAAGAAAGGATAAGAAAAGAATAAGGAGAAAATTGTAAAAAATACTACTTTAAAAACCCTTAATAGTAGGTACACGAGCAAAGGTAAAAGGCTTGTTTTTTCTGGTATTCTAATGACATAAAACTAGGTGTTTGAATCCTAGCAAAGCCTTATGAATTTACTTCTTAGATGGTATCCCCCTCTCATTCTATAAAGATAGTGTTAAACTTCCTTTGAATGTTACCTTATTCAATTCTAACAATTAACTGAAAATAATCAGCTATTCCTGATATATGAAAAAAGAGACGAAATGAGAATTACTATCCACTGGTGGCTTCTACAGGGGAAATAGAAAATTATTAAATTTGTTATATCATATTTAATTTTATTTTCTGGTCAACAATGACAGTGTATACTTTACTCTGTTTTAATCTAATATAAGTTATTTCATTAATTATTGAGGGGTACAATTTACGCAAAAGTGATGGTCAATTTGCTAAAGGGATTCTAGACACGTAGCGAAAGCATGTCTAAAAATTTAATTTTCCCTCTCATCATAAACGGTTTTTTTCGGGTTACTTTTAATCAAAACTATCATTAATTATTTTAAAGTTAAAGTAAAAAAAATCAGTAGCGATTAACATAAATTTTGTCTATTTTAATTAAAAACCAAATGAAACATTTTAAATACTGTTTATAATATACCTGAAGAAAGTGCGGGAGAGGGTGATGGGAACAATGAAAGGAACAAATACTATATGACGTTTATGATGAAATAAGGAACCTAGATTGCATTTTAAATTTTTCAACTGGACAAAGATATCTCATCCTCCCAAAGAAAATCGGCCTTTACCGCCTAGGAGCGTTCATAATAGCAGGCCCAGCTCAACTCCCGGCTCACACGAGGTTTGGAAGATAAAGGGAAAATAAAATACCAAGATATGACAGAAATGTGTGCAGTGCATTCGTATTTGAATAGATACTCGAAACTTCCCGTGGTGACGATGAGGGTCATAGTGACAAAGTTTATAGTTAATAATTACAGTATGTCCCTATTAAGACAGAATAAAGATTTGTGCACAAAATCTACCTGCTAAGCCATGTTAAAATGGTAAAAAAAAGTCGTATTCAACGCAGTTTTTATCCAAATATAATAATTTAATATTTCAACAATTTTCAGTACTAGGAACTTCTATGTATTATTTATCTCGATTAATGATTAATCATAAATGATCCACGTGCAATAGTGTTCGTGTAAATCTACGATTTTGAGCTGACTGTATCACAGATTTGATGTCCATGTGATGCACGATCTCATCAATTGATCTTGGTTTCATACTATCAGAAATATTAAGGAGTAAATCTGAAACGCATGAATCCGTTTTACTGTTTTATAAAGAGCAGACAATAAAAACAAAGATAAAATGGGAAATCATTAAGGAGTGACAGAAAGGGACGTTATGCATTACACACTCCCTCTTGGAAACCTAAGTCACGGAAATTGGATGTTTAAGATATATTTTCTCCAAAAGGAAAAACTTGCTTCGTCAGATAGCTGCAATGTAAAGTATTAACTGTATTCCTCCTTTTGTTTTAAGTACTTTATTGTATTAATTTATTTAATTTGATCCTATCCCTAATTTATGTGCAGTATTCCATGTATATCTAAATATATTTCAAAGAATAATTAAGCTATGGCTACACGGAGCTGACCCGCAACACACCGCATTTTCTAGCTCATTAAATAATATTTAAGAAGAAGAAGAATGTTTGTTGTTCAATAAGTTGTTGTATACATTATTGTTCTTGTACGTAATGTTGGAAACAATGACTACAGCGTCACACGTTCAATGGCTGTGAAAGAAATGCCTAGTTTTACAAGTGCTGACACAGCGACTGCTAATCACTGAAATCACTGGTATCGCCCATTTCTACAGTGCTTAGGGGTTAGCATGAAAACAAAGTTCGGAAGCTCCGGAACATTTATTTCCAGTGGTAGGCGGCTACACGGTCCGCACCGCACCGCAAAAGTGCGGGCCAATGCTCTCTCGACGATTCGTCCGTGCCAGTTCGGTGCGGTGAGGGATCATGTAGCCGCTTGCATTTAAAAACATGGCTAGCATTTCACCGGAAGAATGCAATGTGGTGCGGCTCCGTGTAGCCGGTCCTTTAAAGAACCATTTTTTAAATTTAAATATACAATTTAACTCCAAGTATAAATATAAATTCTAAAATAAAATAAACTTAATGCAATTAAATACTACACAAATTAGATTGTATTAGAGTGGTCAAATAAATAGCCATGAACCAAATATAAACTTTAAGAAATTATTGGTGGTCTTAGATTTAATAGTTCCTTAAGATGACCGTGGAGAACTCACAAAAAAATGCTATAATATTAAGAACGCCCTCACTAGGATCAAGATTTTTCCATATTAGCCGTTAGTAAAAGTATAATAAATTGTTATATGGTAGTGTCTTTAATAAAATATATTTTAATATGCTTAGCATGGGATCTTAATATAGGAGAGCTGTATGACTTGGAACAAAACAGGTGTTCTAATTTTTAAGGAGTCAAGTCTGTTTTGTCATCGTTAACCTACATTTATAAATATAGACCTAACCTTATTACATCATGAGTATATGCTAAGAGGCTTCTACATATATGATTTAAAATGTAATTAAGAAATTTAGAATATGATTATCAGTTTAAACTTACCAATAACATTGAAAATTCTGTAGCAAGTCATTTTACTAGCATATCCTTTATTTCTTATCCACTGTGACAGAAGTGCACAAAACACGTTGCTGGTCAATTGAGCCAAATGAGGTAGCGCAGATATTAAACTCGTCTGTAGAGAACAATTGAAAATATTGTAAAATAAGCTAGGAACTAAAAAAAATTTAAGTATAAAATGTATTTGTAGTATTTCTTTAAAATCTAGGGATGGTATAAGTTAAAACAAATAATCGATGTATCAAAATAGTACATACTTTCTCATGAAGTGGATTATAGTTTAGAAGACAATTTTTCAAAAATGATTTCAATAAATTACCCTAGGTTATTTTCACTCAAAAGAACATGTGTAATGTGTTATTTGGCTGGTTACACGTTATTAGAACGTCCATTTGTCAGAATTTCTTACAACTCGACTATTTGAAATAAACATGCGACATCCATAGGTCCCCATCACTAAGCAATATTTATTCTGTTTGGGGTGACCTGGTGGTCTAGGGGTAAGGTGTCGGACTTCTGTGCTGGGGCCCGGGGTTCAATCCTCAGTCTCGGCACAGATTTATCTGATTGCCAAACCCTTTCTTCACCTCTGGCAAGACTTGTATTAATCCCAACTTGTGAATGTTGGGAAAGCCAAGCCTCCATCGTGGTTCGGATTCCACGTTAAACTGTAGGTTCTCCATTTCATCTCACAATCACCCTACTATTAAACATTAGTATAAGTACGTATAACCCGAACGGGTAGTAAGACGTGGTGCTAATAATAATAATATTCTGGTTGGTTGAAAGAGCCAATCGAAGATCACGATGAAAACACAACTCAAAATATTGTGGCCAAAGTTAATACAGTTTTAGTTTATGTTTACTCTATACGGGTACACTTTTGCCTCATGTATGATCAAGCCAAATTATCAAAGGCATTATAAAAATGTTGTTTTCATAGTATACACTAGTGTATTTAAATCCTTTGTGATTTATTAGGTTAAACATACATAAATAATGAATCACGCTATTTTATTACGGGCTAGACAAGAAACTGAACTTTACATATAACACAAAAGACAAACTCCAAACTTAATCCATCATCCCTGACATTTTCTACACTTCCCTATCCTTGCATACTATTTTCATTTCAACAACATCCATACACCAAGACATTCATGATATTTTATGATTAAAACACTTAATGTTTCTCTTTTTCACACATTCGTCTACAACATTTAGCCACGTATTTTAATACACAAATTCAACCTTCATGTATTTGATTCGTGACTCGATCTACACTCATCTTATTAACATGCCCACACCAACATAGCATAACTCTTTCACACTGCACATAGGATTCCCTTTCAATCCCCACTCTTTCAGCACATATTCACTACTCTGTCCATAAATGTTTATACACGTACATTGTATTCCAACCACATTCACTTTGCTCCTGTGTTTATCCTGACAAACCAACGCTTCACAGGCATAAAAAATGATGGCGTTTACCTAATGATACATACAGCCATCATTGCCTCCTTCAATATTACTTCATTCTTTGCTAAATTACACATACATCCAATACTCTTCGGGATGCATTCCCGGTCTTTCGATTTCAGGATCTAGTGTACAATGTTTTGTGAACTTTATACCAAGATACACAAAATAATTAATATATTATAACAGTTTCACTTTTATACTAAGCTGACAATCATTTCCTTATCCACCCTTATCGAAAATTATTAGCTTAGTTTTGGAGACATTTATACGAAGATCTTTCTGCGATAGCAGTTTCAAGTTCTCAAAACTCAATCATCACTTATCTAATCTTAAATTGTACATCTCCTAAAAATAAGAAAAACATATTTTCAATTACAATACATTTGCAGTATTCAATTTGAACAGGAATGCTAAAGGTATTAATGAAATATTTAGAACTTTAATAAAAATCATTCATCAATAATATAACATTAATTTTAATACAAAGGATTAAACAACGGTTTAAATTCTAATTATGAGAATATAACATATATATATATATATATATATATATATATATATATATCAAGTTTCAATGTAATCCATGATTTTTTTTTTTATCAGTGAGCCTAAGTACAAAATCTTTTGTTTCTGAAGTGATTAATGTACATGTACAGATTTGCCTAGTCACGCCACTGTGAATAAACATATTTTGGTTTTAATAAACAATGCATTAAAATTATGGCTCCAAATCTACTGTAAATGATTCTAACTGAAATGAACTGATTTTAAATAAAGTAGTACGATAAAAACATAATTACCAAAGCTTTTACACAAATTTATCAGTAAATTTAAGGAATAAATATATTGCAAAGTAATGAATAGAACTATAACTTAACTATTGGTATAAAATTATCCTTTAAATCTTAAATAATATCTTACTGTCTACCATTAATTTTTAACCTTGCAAAAAAAACTTTTAAACTTCCCATATTTATATATTTTCATAAGAGAATAGTAGTTATTCCCCTTAATAATCACGTTGACCTACTTTCAAGCTAATATGATCTAGTTTTTTGGTAACGTGTTGGTTGGGTCTCGAATCTGGGTGTTCCACAATTAAGTTATTTGCTAAATATGTTCTCATTTGATATATTTCCAAACAAATGAACAATTCCTCTGAACTCTAACATATACCTTCTCATACATATATCATTTAAAATTAAATTCGTTTTACTCAGGTAAAAATAAATTATATTTAGTATTTAATAATGATTAGTAATTTTATAAATGAAACAGTTTATTTTTAGGGGGAATGTTTAAAATTTAATAACTTCGTAATTAAACCTTATTTAAAAAAGTTTGTGTTTAGAACATTGAGGAATTGTCCCCTTTGAAGTGGCTTAACCCAGATTATTAAATGGACAAAATTTTTTGCATGAAGAGAAATAGTTCTAAACAGATACATTATGAGATATACCAGGGTAATAGCTTTGTGTTTTAGTTCTATAATGTTTCTCGACTAGTTCATAGCTGCTAGATCTCAAAATTAAATGGTATTGAACTGGTTTGATAGCAGAGTGTTTCAGTTCATTAGTTTTACATTCAGAAATGAATCAGTATTAATGTGAACAAAACAAAAACAAATAAAATTATAAAGTAATTTATATCACATAGCTAAGCCGGGCCTTATAATTTTTTTTAAAGCTATCACTATTATAAATTCGATTATCAGGAATCATATGCATAATAATGCAACACATTTTTTTATTTAGGTAGGAGGAAGGCAAAAGACGTCAATATCCATCAAAAGATTCAGGTCAAAAAGTTGCCATTACAATAATGTATCGGAATTGAAATTTTAGTGCATTCTTTAAAGTTTGATATTAATGATGCAATAACATTTGGTTGTACAAATAAACTATTTATAAGCGTATAACACGACAGGCTTGTAAGATGCAGTACTGAAAATAAATATTGATTCTCTATATTACCTGGAAGAAAGTCTCTAATTAGTTATTAACTTGTTTGTTATCATTTTAAGGCGATTAATATTTTGAAATAAACTCAGATACGTCAATGGACTATTTGAGGAATTCTCTGTTTAGATCGATTTCAGGTTGAAATCGAAGGGTTTAGTTCTATTTTGATTTATCAGCCGAAAGCTAGCAGCTATCAATAGACAAATATATGCTTGGCAATCGGTATACAACTATTGAACTATAATAAGCTAGTTTTCATCCAAGGTGACCATATGTCTTTATTAAAGCATTTTAAACATTATTTTTTGATTGTTTTGTTCAAACTCTAGTACGTCATTCAGCACTAGGGACACACAGATTCATATTCATTGAAGGACATACGAGTATTAACATATGTCAATCAATTGTGAATTTCATTGGTACTCTCAATATGTATTTTGGTATATATTTGTGATATTTTAACATAAGTCTGGTTTCAAATTTAGCCTATGCCACCAAAATATTATAAGTTTTCTAAATTATTGTCAAATTTAATATATTTTAAGCATTTACTAAAACTGTTTAGAATCTTGGAAAGTATATAAGGGTGGCACTGGCCATCAATCTGGCCACCCTAATGTCATTTGGAGAGGAAAATATACTTTCACACGCACCAAAAATAATTGTTTTGGCTATCTTCACCTGGACGTTTGACTTTACATTTTGAAATGTTATTGCTTTGTAACGCTACTAAGCCCTGATATAAAAATAAAAATATCATATACATATTATCTCGATACTATTTAACTTGTTTAAATTTAGCTGAATTGTCTTAATACCTGGTTTATTGAGTAATTCAAGACTTTAGTTAGGTAAAGAGGAAGTTCAGTTGCTATGGTGAAACTAATCCAAGATACCGCCAAACTCACTGAAATGTGAGCCCACAGCGGGAGGCTTGTGATAATCTCCAACCATGGAGCCACTGGAACTACCTGAAATTAGAGTTAAATAAATTCACTTGTATAAAATCAGTGAATTAAAGTAAAACATAATATTGTGGTTACAAATAAAACACTGTCAAATAATTCGGGAGAAACTTGGTCAAATAAATATAAATTTACTGGTCATTTCATTTTTTAAACACGTCTATTAGTCTATTAGCATCTATTTTAACTGAATAGAAACATTTATCTATAATAGTAATTTAAGATGAGAATTTCTGGAATTTTTATTTATTGTTGAAATTTTGTCTAATTTACGGAGTTATCTAATTGTTTTGGAGACAATGAGTTTTATTGAAGTAGTCTGTGATAGTTTGAGATCTCTCAAATTTTTATTTGTCAGTAAAATTTTGTATAACACATGGAATTCATAAACTATTTTGGGGACATTGAATTTTACTATGATAGTCTATATATTAGCGTGATGCTATTAAATATTAATAACACAGAACTTAAGACTGAACTGATTTTTTTTTTCAATTTGGTTGGACAGCATTAGACTAAAATATAAAGTAGTAATTTGATTGTACTATTTAAGGACGCATATTTCTAAATATATTATTATAACATTTATTTTATTGTTTGACCATTTTAATTATAAATGAAGTTCTTTCCTAAAGTTTTAATATATTTCTTTAAGCTAATATATATTTTGACCTATTTAAACATGTAATTTCTTAAGTTTAATGTGCACAGTGACATAGCTACAAACGTTTTTTTTAAAGAATTTCTAAAAATTACTTGTCAAAGTATATGAATATACAACTTATTTACATGCCTACTAAAATATACGTTGTCTATTATTATTACAAAATGTCTTACCAGTGAATTGAAAGCTACTTTAGAAAATTATCCTAATACTTTATAAACAAGAGAGCTCTCATACAGTATTTGTACTCGGAACATTTAAAACAAAAAAACAAAAAATGAAAATGTAGTTAATTTTATTGTTAAACTTAGTCCCAATAAGTATGATGTTTAATTAAATATATAACACATTTATTAATTTAATCAAAGGGATTTAGGTATATCTAGCGTACTATTTTTTTAGTACCTTGTATTACTACCCAGGCTACTAATATTAAAAAATATATATTAATTAAGGTAATTCTGATTAATACAGTTTAAATTAACAATATAATATAATCTTAGCCAAGTTACTATTCAAACAAACGTTTGATATTTATATGAAAAATATAAAACTCTATATTAAACATGATACATTTTCTAAACCCTTGGATAACTTTAGAAAATTATGAGGTCTTTGACTTCTGCTTACTAGATAGATATCTGCGATTTGTTTGTCTTGAGAGTACGAATGATTAAAATTTATCTCAGTACTCGAGTAGTAAAATCTTAACATTAAAATTTAGAATGTTAAATTATTAATGCAATGGTTAAAAGAGATGATTAAATTAAATATTTAATTGATATAACCGGTATATACAATTTTATAAAAAAAATGGCCATGTAAGTGAATAATATTATGTAATTAATTAAGAAAATATAATTAACTACACCATTTTAAAATTAATGTAAATCTGTTGGCTTCTGTGGACGATAAGAACTAGTGGTAAAGGTTTTAAATGCACGCTTCCTGTGTTTCTCGAAGGTCAGTGTGTCCAATCTATGTTCCGATATTATACATTGTCGAGAATGACTGATCAAAGAGATACAACTCACCACAGTGATGGTCTGATTCGTTCTCGTTCCATCTATTTAGCACAAACATGATTAGGTATACGTTTCCTATCATAAATAAATCATTTAAATCTAGGATCTACTGAATGTAAACGCTTATACATTATTTACGGGTGTAACGTAGAGTCATTGACTAATTATTAAATGTGGTTAGTAAAACCAGACTATAAATACTATACTGTATGTATACAACTATTTATTTACACATTATTAAAAAAATAGTTACCTTATCATCCATATTTGTTGAGCTTAATAGGTAATTCATTTCCTCTTCTGATATTCTGGGATGCTGACTCGGAGAATCATACACAAAGTACATCCACGAAATAAAAAAAGGAAGCGTCAATGATCCATTAATATAAAATGCACCTTGC
The DNA here is from genome assembly GCA_902141375.1 of Timema poppense. Lineage (NCBI taxonomy): Eukaryota > Metazoa > Arthropoda > Insecta > Phasmatodea > Timematidae > Timema > Timema poppense. The sequence goes on from CABFOV010000205.1 coordinate 104,340, forward strand.
CAACCAAAGGTGGTCACAATCGTTCCTGCCGTAAACATTGCGAGGAGAGTTCCAATAATCTGTGCTGGGAAAAAATAAGTAGAGATATTGTTAATTTGACATTAAAATATCTCTAATTCTAACCAAATGTATCAAATAAATTCAGCGTTATAATATATTTAATGGCACCTCATATTACTACCCATCCAGACAAATAAAAATTACACTAATCGAGTAGGGAGGGGGAAGGTTAGTAAATGAAGTCAAATTGTTTGGTGTGATGGGGAATAATTGTTTAGTTAAACACTCTCGTTACACCAAATTGGGTTTTCAGCACCAATTCGTTCATCATTTAACAGACAAATAAATAGTACGACACAATTGCACAAACCTTTTCATATTGTGTGTTATACATTCAACGACAAATTTCAAATATAAGTGTTCAGTAAACTACTCTTAAGTATGTTTTCCTCATAAAAAACAACACATTGTGTTGTGTATCACAATAATCACTCTTTATTTATAAATTTTACACCAAATATGTTGAAATATATCTAAAACTATGTTTTGTTAACTACCATAAAATTATTTGTTATTTGTAAAAATAAAAATTTATTCTTATTTATCATGAAAAAATATTTACAGAATCCCAATCTAGAATATTAGTTTCCAAAAAATTCTAATTTCTATAAGCTGTTTTAAGAAAACTATCCTTAATCATTTTATTACAAACAAATAAAAATATATTATTATTGATCACGTAAAATAGTCCCCATACACAAATTTTGGACCAAACCGATATATCTAATTAAAACAATTTTTTAATTGGCCAAAAGCTAGTTAATAGAATATGAGATTTTCTTATAAAAACAAATCTATACAACTATTTACTATACAAACAAATGAACAAATACGCATTTTGAACCATATCGCTAGAGAAAATTTTAAAATATACTAGTTGATTGTGCAGAAAATTCTGCAATTGATGTTGAAGTTTTGCTAGCGTATATTTCCAAGGTGGTGTGGACAAAGAATGAGTGTACGAAGAAGATTAAGTTACATTGATTACTGCGCAATAAATTAAACCTTCATTATAAGAAACATTTTTTGTAAAGACTCCCTCGTATTTGACTCTAACCCGCAGTAGGTTCTATTTGGATGTTTACATGTTGAGCTGAAGAAATATGGCTGAATGCAACATATAGCTGACGATGGGTGAGCACGCATCGAGATAGATAGATGCCGAGTTTTTTGAATGTCTGGCCTTGGGACTTATTGATAGTCATCGCGAAGGCTAATCTAGCGAAGAACTGCTTTTGTTTCAAGACGAATGTAATATGGCTATATGTGGAAATGAGTTTAATCCTGAGGATAAATATTGTCAGTCCCTTGGATTGCCTTGTTATCACTTTCACCTGCAATGCATGTGGGTGCACTTGCTGAACTACCATGCGAGCTCCATTTACTAAGCCATGGTATAAAATCATGTTTAGAATCATCATGACAATCGCACCTTTTTTCAGCTGTAAAGGATGAAGTAGCATACTTGATGATGTTATAAAGTGCATAAATTCTGGTAATTCACCTTCTGTTTCGATGGAGTCAATGCTAAATTATTTTGAATCCAGTCCATTATGAGCTTCAAGACTTCTGTTTTTTTTTTATCACAGCCCTCGTTTAAAGGACATAAAATTGCTTTAGACATATGGGCCTGGGAATTACAGTCTACTATGTTTCCAAAAACATGAGCTATTAATGTATTTTGCCTGATAAAATGATCTGGTATACGGATTATATTATCTTCAATGGTAGGGGGAATTTGGTTTATCCAAGTTTTAACAAACATTCGGAAAATTCCATTTGAGATGGGTTTGCACGCATGTTTTTGATCAATTGAAGTATTTTAAACAATTTCCAGATTTTAGATTTCTGAATGCAAGATTCTATTATTTGAACCCTGGACCCATGAGGAACTGGAATATATATATATATATTCATTATCAAAGATAAATTATCAAGTTGTCTAGCCTTGGAGACTATTATAGTAATATGAATTAAATAATGAAATACAAACTAAAATAAACATTAATAATTACCCGAAAATATAAAAGAAGCCAATTGAAGTCTTTCCTTTTCATTAATCCACCGAGCTAAGATGATATTGAAGCCTGGGATCAGAGTCCCCTGGAAAAAAAGAGGTCCTTTGTTTATCAAATGTAGATAAAAACTAAAAATATATCACTTAAAGAGTATAAGTTACTAAAAAGAATATTGGAATTTTTCTGACTGACTTTTTAATGAATATTTTTCCTAATCACAACAACATCATCCCCATAGCTATTGGGGATTCAAATTTATCAATGCTATTTTCAATTAAATATAGGCCCATGTAAACATGAATAACTATAGAGCTTTAGATAAATATAACCTTAAATAACATTACGAATTATTAACTCTTATGTGATATATGATGATAATAATTTAATTTATATTCAATAAAAATGTATTAAAATAATACAAATGCTATTGGTAAAATTAATGTGTATGATATTATAATAATCTCTAGTGATAAGATTTTAGAAATTAATTTAATTATTATTTTGTATAAAATAATTTATTTTTAAAAATAACTGTGCTAAGACTATGGTACTTAAGCGATAAAATAAAAATTAGGTTATTTTACTTTAATAACCATGCTAATAAAAATTAAATTAGCTTTTTCTCACGTAGATTAAATGTGTATTCTCAGAATAGAAATAATTCAATGTACTGTAATTTTTCTATTGAAGGAAATAAAATAACGTATTTTAAGACAGGGCCTATTTTGTAAACGGCGTTAATGGTTTTATCATCAAAAGCAAGCATTTACAGGTTACCGCCAAAACTATCACCGGAACACATAGGTATAGTTGTCCATGTGAGGAACACTTTCTGTGGATATCATTGCCTGCCACATTCAGGATTTGTCCTTTCCCTTTTCCATGGCAAACCTTGATAAGAAAATTGCATGCACATAAACTGGAAGGGCTGGTCTAATTGAATCATTGGTACCCTTGGTTGATATAAATACCCACTTTCTCATAGTGTAACATGTCATGTTAATTGCCTTAATGATACAATTTTGAAGACTGTTTACCTGTACATGGGTCTCATTACACAGTTTAGGTGGGTTAGAATTACAAAGGAAAGGAATGGATGCTCAGATTTAATAATGTAGAGCTTGACTGGGTAAACATAATGGATTAAGGGAATTCTTTAATCTTATCAGCCGATTAATTTTAGTATCTAGAATAATTGAGGATCTTATGCGAGATTGTACTCTCATTTCTGGGAAGTGCCGGATTTAAGGATGAACACTCATGGGTTTGAGCTGAGATCTCCTTCGTGGTGACTGACCCAGACGGGATAAGAGAATTTCACTTTCTGCCTGGAGGTTGTAGCTCGTCCGGAAATCCTAGAAGATTTCCTCCTTGTGGAAGCCCTAGGAAACATCTTGAGGTTTAATCTGAAGAGTGGGAAGGGTGACTAAACCTCTAATTCTCTGAGTGGGAATGAATAGGGAGAGGGGTGGCATCCTTATTTATCAAACACTAAGAGGTTGGTAGCAAGTACCGGGAATACTGATAGGTCCACCTCCACGAGGTCCCAACTTGGCAACTCAAGCTAAAAATTCTTTGGAGTGATTCCTGAGGCTAGGCACCTGACCTCCTCCGAGGGTTTAGTGCCCCTACGTGAGAGCCCAGCTCTCACAGAAGTGTGAGTTAACTCCTACCGTCAATGAAGCTGGCCAAGGCGAGGAGGTTTTCCCAGTTGTCTGGTGATGATAGGGCCGACGGCAGCAACGTGGCTTTTTCCATAAAATTACACACGGTGCACGTTATTTATATGTGTGGCTATGATCTAAGGACACATCCATAATGGGTTGGGGGATATTCGCAAGATGAGTTTGTTTCCCAGATAAGTGGATGCCGAGCCCTGACACTACAATTTAGTTTCCATATTGGAAGTCTGACTTATTTAATAATGTATGGAAGCTTATGGTACCCTAATTCTTTTATATAAGAAACAATTTTTGTAGTAATTTTGATATAAAGCTTTTTTTCGTTGTTTCAATATGTTGCATGTGGGAATGTGGTCTATAGAATAATGCACAGATAGTTTAATATTGCATATTTTGGTCTTCCCTCAAATTAGTGGCTATGTCAGACTGCCGCATGCACAGTTCTGCCTCTTTTAACAAAGTAGTGGCTATACCAGATGAAGCTCCTTCAAAGGTAACACGGTCCTCAAATGTGTGCTTGAACAAGAGTAAATTAAATATAAATTTATTTCCTTTAGCATCTTAAGAGAAAACATTTTATACTAATTCTCGAACACTCTATAATACTTCTACGTCTGTGGTAAATAGCTCTGTGTCCAATAAACAATTGTTTATATCCAAAGCTTGTAATAGAATTGGACGGTTGTGTGTTATCTCTCTCAAATGGAATCTATAAAATATAAATCCATATGAATTAGCATGTATAAGAAGAACCAATTATTCATGGTCTTGTACAATAAAGACTTTATTTACACTTTGGATGTTTTGGTACAAGTATATTTAATATCTTAATAATTGAAGGCCAAAATCTCTAATTATTAATCTGTAATAATTGTATGTTCAATATCTTCCGACATATTTTTCCTGTCGGTCAGCCAATGTGCTCGAGGATCTGTCACGTGAAACATATTTATATGAAGGAGAACAACTATATGAAGGAATAAGAAAAATGGCATAAAGCAGCTTTTGATAAAGTACTGCTTCATTGTGAGTTATCCTTTAAGTGTCCCATTGCTTTTAAAAATATTTATTAAGATTCATTGGTTGCGTCGCTCACGTTATCTTAATTTTAATATCAAATTTGAACTTTCACGAGATGGACCCACACTCTCAAATAATAACAAATTGTAGGCCTATTATTTGTTCGTGTATATTCGTTATGTGTTTGGGAGTCGTGTTTAAACTCTACTAAGAGAATACACCTTCGTTTTTACAGTGTTTACTACACAGAAACCTCTTGGTTTTGGTGCGGGAAGTTCTTAATTTTCCAAGCAATATACGAAGCAGCCTCATTGTATGTAAGCGTCTTCTTAAAGAGATCTTCAGCGCACGATTTGAAGTAGGTTTTAATGGTGTATTGCATGTGTTGTAAGTGAAGTAAGTTTAAGTAAGTGACATAATTTGTTGTAAAATACATTCATAAATGCATAGCCTCTTCTATAATACCAACTAAAAATGTTCCCCTCATATGTCGTGTTAATAATAAACGCCCCTTGATTACTGCCCTTATTGATTTACTTACATATATATTACATATATACACATTAATTTGAGTCTCTTGTGGTTGTCTATCTCCATCGCCCAGATATGGATCATTAGCGAGCGCTTCCATTATCGTGATTCCTTCAATGGTATTTGGGATCTCTTTCATGCTCGCTAACATAGCTCTTTGAAAGTTCTTATGATATATTGTGCTGTATAACCTGAGCTAATATATTCAGAAGTATCTATATTTCTGCATTATATAAGATACTCTTGTATACAGTTGAAATATTAATTGTGTATGTCAAAACACCACACATGAGTGAAGGTGAAATATTATAGTTAAAATAAAATATATTTTTAAATCATATATAAGCATATTAAAAACATAAAAGTGAATAGAAAACGACTAAAACTAAAAATATTTCCAAGCTGCTTTTGTAAATAGTTTATGTGGAACACTCCTCTTCAACTTACAAGACATATCCCTCGTATAACGAGGACGGTGATATATATCCAAACGTTGAGACGTATGAATGTTGGTTGCAAGCAGTCCAGTATACCGCTAGTAATTAATGAGTAGCCCACTAATTTTTTCACACCAAACAGTTCACAAAGCCTCGCCGAGATCAAAAAGGTTACGATCATCCCAATCGACCCTCCGTTCAAAGCCATAGTTTGAGTGGCACCATTCCATTCAAACTCTCCAGTCTAGAAGCAAAATCGAATAGCTAAATTACGTTATACTTGTATGAAAATTAAATTAAAGTACTACTAATGACTAAAAAATATCTATAGGAATAATATGTCAAATGATCACGATGAGGAGTATCGATATTAAATAGAAAGACCAGCAATAACTTGGATGAGATGATGCTAATAACAGGGCAAAGACGACACACCATCCCTCTACTTCCCCAATACACAAGGGCTAGGATTTAACTATCAACCTGGACATTATTTTCTATCTAAAATAAATCAATAATTAATAATACATTTATAGCTGTATATGTCGTTGCTAGATTAGTATGCCTGACTTTAAGTATGCAAATTGAAGCTCAGGCCTGATTAACTGCATGGCTATATTCATTTATTCGTAATTCGTCAACTTATTGTCTTGCACATCATCTAAATTATATTTTATTCAATAAAATGTTTACAGTTTGCTAACATACCGTCTAGTCATATACTTTACTGCTCCCTCGTTTTATCATAATCTAAATCACCAATCTAATTATGGCGTATCGAGAAATGTATTTGGAAGGAAGGAGAGTTATCTGGGGTGGCTCGTGGTAAGCTATCTCAATAGGAGATGTCAAGGAATGATTATAAAAATAAACATTTATTGAAATTATTTATGGTTTTTAAAATAGTGTTTTTGTAGGTGTTATGAATTCTAGTAATCTGCCATAATCCAATAGCATAGGTATTAGGAATTAATATTTAAATGCAGTATTCATAATATTTTATTTGTAAGAGTGAACGTCTAGCCCACCACCAAAAAAAGCCTCTCCCCCCCCCTACCGCACACACATGTAGTGGCTACGAATTTAATGAAATAAAACTAGAAGGTGGATCTTTAAGTAGATATAGGATTAATACCATTAACCTAGAGGAACGTTTTAAAATTAAATTAAAACAAAACTTATATCCCATTTTGAATTTGAGAACAAGTTTTAAATAAGGTAAACTTAGCATTTTTACTTGACAAATATTCTGGTCATTAAAGCTTTTGACAGCTAAAATCATACATAAGTAAACTACGTTTTTTTTATCATGTGATTATATTTTGATTTCCACTAAGGTTTATCAATGAATGCTGATTTTGTTCCAAAGGCACATCGTCTAGACAAGCTTGACAACATCTAGAACTCTTTGTAATAATTTGTGTTATTTTTTTTTCATTCTTATATCTAAAATAAATACTGCTGTAGAGTTTGTTTTTTTTGTAAATGAAAATAGTACTGTACCGTGACATTGTAAGTTTCGTTGGAAGTGGAATCAACGGGGCATACGTCCATTTGGCTATGATCTCCACCGACCACGGTGACCTTCTTGATCATTGCGGTGACAGCCATTGGACTAGTAGATGCCATGAAGGTCATTAAGAACACAGATAAGCTGCTCTGTGCGATGATGATGTAGCGGACAGGGATATTCTGCCACCATCGCGCTGTAGAATTACGTTTCAATGCTTTTATGCTGAGTTAATAGGCTTGTTGGGGCTTAAAAATATGTGGGGTGCAATGACGGGGGCTTATAATATGTAACTACTGAACATGTGCTAGTCAAAAAGATTGAAACTTTAATAGTAAGTAAAACATGAAAATTGTAAAAAAAAAAAAAAAAAAAAAAAAAAAA
>CABFOV010000205.1:112012-131076 GCA_902141375.1 Timema poppense
AAAAAAAAAAAGAAGACAACGGCATCCCTAAGAATCAAATAGCCGAAGCTATTATTTATGCTTTTAGTGAGGAATTTTCCATCTATATATATTCTGAAAATTGATAAATGATTCTCGTGTACAGGTGTCATTTTTAAATTTTCAGAATATGAACTGCATTATTGTTTTTATTACTTTGGTGAGGTATTTTTCTCAAAAGCTTTATGTCATTTGGTTTGCCAAACATGTTTTTAGAATCGATATAAAGAAACATTTCTCGGTGGACATGGATTAGGTTTTTTGTAAATGTATAGATCAGTCTGTCCGTAAGTTTAAATCAATTATGCGTTTTTAGTGATATATATAATATGGTGTTTGCAGTAGATGTGTATTCTAAGGATTTAAAATAAATCAATACACTATCGATTTTCTGATACATAGGAACAAAATATATAAAAACTTTAATGTTTTTAGCTGTAGACTTTGTATAAAAAAAATTAAGAAAATGTTGATTAAATGTAATGTTATGGTCAAACGGATATAATATAAAACATATTCTAGTATGTGATGGTGTTGTTGATTCACACGAGTAACATATGTATTCAAGTATATGTGGTCATGGCATGTCTTTTATGTTTAAAAATAAACATGGTATTGATTTTTGTTATTATTTTTCGTGTAAATACACCTGCGTGAATGCATTTCTATTCTGCTACTAGGGGATAGGCCTGTCCCCAAGAAGGAACCACGATCTATACTCGTATATATCGAATAGCATTGATTTATATATCTACTATTTGTTTGCTAGATTGACCTATCTAATTTTCAGCCATTTAAAAAATAGCTATAGATGTATAGAGCTAGAAGTATATTCGTTCAAAGACTGTTGCCTGTTGTTTTACCTGATTCTATATTTTCCGTTAGGAAGTAGTGTGATACGTGTTCTTGGTTTGGTAAGATAATCGGGATGTATTAAAAATATTTCCTTAAAGATATAAAATTTTGGAATTATAGCTCGATTCTAACCTTTTGCTATGGGGTTATACACACAACCTAACTATTTTCAGGCAGTGTATATTATTTTAAGATAATTATTTGAATTAATTTAAATTAGTTGAAAAAAATTACACCTGCACACGGGAATCGAAACCGGGATACGTCCTCGTGTACAGAGTCCTTTTTCACTCGGAGTCTATACTGGATGTGTGGAATTTTCAGCTACATATGAGTGACCAATAGTATTGCGAGCTATTAGATACCACACTCATCTTTGATCAGAGAGGGCTGATATGATGCCAAGTATACAATAAGAGATTGTAATTTTAAAGAGGAATTAAATTATTATCAACACACAGCTAGCAAATCATTAATTACGGAACTGTCCGTAAAGGGATGACAACGTTTCCATTAATTTAAATCAGTTAATTGAAATATTGTCCCTTGAATATGGATAGTGTCCTAATTACAGTGTTTTGCAAACTATGTGGCAATATTCCTTATTATTATTATTATTATTATTATTATTATTATTATTATTTTGATTTAAGTTTTAATCCCGCCTAGCGTCAGAATAAAAGAAGAGTTCGGCAAAAGTTTATATTAAATAGAAAATAAGCTTAGGAAAATCCCAATGTACTTCATTTTCGGTACATATATTATTTGCTTTTCACTCCTCAGGACACCTTGCAATTACTTTGTATTGCATACACTCTAATCTTTGCAGCCCGGTGAACTCTTGAGAAGGCTATATATAGCTGACCACGGCTTATTAACAGAGTAGTAACGTACTGTACAAACCAACTCATTCACTGATCTGGCTGGCTGGCCATTGCACTTATTAATTGAAATGTAAAATTTCACTTGGACTGTGAACTATCACCAGAAAAGTACAAAAGTCATGTCTGAATCGGTGGGTACGAGATATTTCCGGGGTATAACATTTGAATTACCTTGGGACCTGTAAAGGATTATTTCTGAATTCAACTTACCGATTGAGAAGTGAGTTCCAGTAAGCAAGCCTCTTTTGTTTACCTGATTTAATAACAAAATAATGATTGTATCTGTTTTCAAATTCAGTTTACGTGGAGGCATAGCTGAGAGAGTAATAATGTAGAGGAATTCAACTGGATAATTAACTCTATCCTTTTCAGCATCAAACTCTATAGAGCCAATGTTGTAGTAGCAAATAATGTATTCTATCAATAGTTTGATAACTTCCTCATTGACCAATACTAAGTTGTCATGCATCTGGCAAATTAATTGACATTATTACAAATTTTAACATCAGCCTGTCCTTAAGACGACTCCCAAAGGTTTCCTTAATTATAGCCATAACCATAACCTAGTTGCCCTGGCACTTAGATGATATCTTCTTCCCGATTAATGTTACTAAGAATATGTGCGTCTCCAAACTTCAGAAGCCATTAGCTGTAGTTTGGGTCTTTTAAGTTCAAGTTCACATTCAGCATCAGTATAATGAACTCTGACCTCAAAAGGTTATATAATCTACATGTTTTCACTAGAGTGGTTATATGTAAATGGAGTAGCACTGGAAACATTGACGAATATCGCCACCTAAATCATTAATTAACTGCTAACTTGTAAGCTATTTTCCCCTATATGTTTATTTTAGTTCATCAACCGCATTTAAAGTATGAATTGGCGTCATATTCAATCTCATCCAAATTTATTTTTATTTTACTTATTGAAGCAGCGTCATTCGAAGTCATCCTCATACTGGAGTTTGATTACTCAACTTAGGGTGTAGTGATCTTGGGTTGAGAAGTTTATAGACGAGCATGTGTAATGAGCCTGAATTATATGTAAATATATAAAAAATATAAAGTATAACTAATAAAACTAATAATTAATACAGGTACAATTTAATAATAGGATAAAAATAGTGTGGACGAATTAATAGCATAAGATTTTTCTATTTTTTTGAGGAACACCAACCCAGCCTACTTTATTTGGTGCCAAACAATCTTTAATATTACCCATAGCCCTTCTTTGTTAAAATTTTAACTACAAATTATTTACTTTATAAAAAAAATCCATCCAAAAATAATTATTCACACTTCAATACAAATAGATAATCAGTGAATATAGTAATTTTCTATAGATGACTACGTTTTAAGAACTTTCATAAGATAAGAGAAACGACGTAGTATACTGTATATTGTAACAAAACATAATGGGAAAAAAAATCTCATTTCAGGAGGGAGCCTAGATAAAATAAGAAACATTATTACATAAACTTATGGAAAAATAGCATTATATTTCACCAATGAGCATTAATGAAGTAAGATATAATGTTACAGAAACACAATGAAAATTTATCCTCTTGGTTCGCCAAATAACGTAACGGTTCACTAATCTTTATCAGCAGAGTTTGTTTACTTTGATTTTTCCGTAGCTTATAGGTCAGCACTAGATTTACCCTAGATTTTTATAAAATAATCTCAATGATAATATTATCTTTTTAAGATAATCTTTGTTTTTGTGTTTGTTTAATTTTGAATATTTTAGTCTTTATTATTAGTAGTCGGGGAATTTTTTGATTGGAAAATATGGTTTGGGGCAATAATATAATCAGAAATTACTGAAAATTTAGAATTTATTCCATTCATTTATATTTGTTTGGATATTATAAGCTTTATATTTCATCAAGAATGGACCCGATTTGTGAGTTAAGTTCTCCATCTTGGATTATTCAAACTTCTAATTTTTAACATAAGGATAGCATGCTCCATAGCATACAAATCAACATTTATAGTTCTAGGACTCAATTTGCACATATAGTCAAGCAATTTGGATTCACCATCTTGGACTTTTAAGGTTTCAAATTTTTCACATTAAGATGGCGGCATGCCTTACTAGCGTCCATACTAACTTTGCAGCTCTAAATGACATACAATTTTTAGGTTGCTTAAAACATTTTATATCTGCCATTTTGGATTTAATATTTTTCTCATAAATATAGCGTCCATGTCAAATTTCAACTCCCTTGGCTATCGGAAAGTGTAATAAAAATTCCTGGAAAACATAGACACCATTTTATATATTTTGTATATTATCTCTATTAACAATAATTAAAAGACATAACTTATTTACATTTAAAAAAAGTGATATTAAAGTCAACTCTAGGTTCCGATAATTTAAGAGTTGCTATTAAAATCTCGATATTTAAAGCATTTTTTACTAATTAAATTTAAATACTGAAAACTCATTAAGGACCAGTGTTCAGATTTAAGAAAATCTTGCAAAGTCACAATGTATTGTTTTATATGCTTTTTTTTCACTGACAAAATAATATATATACATATATATGTATACATATATTTATATATAAATGTATACATCTATTTATATATACATATATATGTGTATATATGTCTATATATTTTGTATATTATCTCTATTAACAATAATTATCGACTGCTGAGGACGGGGAGATCTAGGTTCGAATCTCTGTCGGGTGAACTGAGTGTGGTTTTTCCTAAATGGTTTTCCACTCTCCCTCCACGCAAATGCGGGTTCACTTCCTCTATTTCAATCTTCCCAATTCCTAATCCATTAGCGTAATTAGTACTTAAAAGCGTATAACCCGAACGGGTAGTACGACGCGGGGCTAAATATTAATATTATTAATTAACAATAATTAAAAGATATAACTAATTTACATTTTTTTTAAAATGATATTGAGGTCAACTCTAGGTTCCGATAATTTAAGAGTTGCTATAAAAATCTCAATATTTAAAGCATTTTTTACTAATTAGATTTAAATACTTAAAAATCATTAAGGACCATTGTTCAGATTTAATAAAATCTTGCAAAGTCACAATGTATTGTTTTATATCCTTTTTTTTCCACAGACAAAATAATATACATATATTTATATATACATGTATAAATATACATATACATATAAATATATGTACATTATTTTGTCAGTGGAAAAAAAGCATATAAAACAATACATTGTGACTTTGCAAGATTTTATTAAATCTGAACAATGCTCCTTAATGATTTTTAAGTATTTAAATTTAATTATCAATTAATTATTATAATTAATTTAACTAATTATATATATAAAGACAATCTTCTTCTAGCCTACAGATTCCAAATCAACCTTATTTAAAACTGTACATGTTTAGTTTCAGATAAGAATGAGACTAAATCAAGAAAGGTTTAATACTAGTCGTTCATTCTCTGAGTGGGTAAAATAGTCACTACAATACAATTAAAGAATTCACATATGGTTGGACTAGGACATATTTTTTAGACATCGCGTCTTACTACCACTTTGGGTTATAGGCTTTTTTACTAACTACGCTTATGGTTTTACTGAGGGTATATTTATATAGAGTGTAGCCGCATTCGTGAGGAGGGAGGGTAGAAAATGATTTTGAAAAACCACCCTCAGTTCACATGACCAAGATTCAAACCTCGCTCTTCCCGGTATCGGCGGTCTAGTCTAAAACACGAGTGGCGCGTTAGACCAAGCGACCACTGATGCAAATTGAACTAAATCTAATATGAATCATGGTATTAGCTTTAGTATCTATTTGATTTGATCACTGTATCATACTAACCGTTTAGTTTATAGGCATATAGACTGATTATGCTGATCTGAATGTAAAAGGATGAATTTATAAAAAGTTTTCGCGCATATCCGTTACAAGAGAATGGAAAACCTATTGGATAAAATCCCTCTCAGTTCACACGACTACATTCAAGCCCTGATTTACCTTCATCCATTGTACAGTATATTCAGAGATGGAATCAAATTCAATATAATCTCTCTCTAAGACTCACCTTTTATCATATTATTCACAGGAAAATGAACCAAATTTAAAAAAAAAGACAAGGTTCACTAAATAAAATTATATCCCTAGGAAAGAGGAGAAAGGGCCCTCCAAACTACACCTACTTGGATTTAAAAATTCAGAAAAGAAGGTTAAGCCTCCAAATAAAGTGGTAATCCGTTCCAAACCACTAAAGTCCGAACCCCTCGCCTAGTAAACGCAAGCATGCCCTCAGAAAAAGTCAATGGGGGTACATACGTAGCATTTAACATGAAAATAATAAGAATTAAATTAGATTCATGAAAAAGTTAATCACGTGCGAGATGTTAATAAAGGTTTATTTTTAATATAAAATTGTAAATTGTGGATGTTTTTTCCTAATAATTGGTTCATTTTATTTGACAAGTGTTTTATTAGTGAAAAGTAGTGTAGCACTTTATCTTGAACAACAATCACTTCCACTTAACTTAGAGAATATATTCTGACCTCACAATATTTTTAGATAAAGCCATTTGTCAGAAAATCAAACATGAAGGGTTGACGTCCTCAACAATGACTAACCTTGATTAATGGGGCACTAGGGGGCATTGCTTTGTTCAAGCTTTTAAATCTAATCTGATTATAAAGTCCGATAAGTAGCGTTTTATAATAATGTTGTATAATACATTTAATATGTTGAAGTGGGTGGTCTATCATTTATTTCAGGCTGATAAATGGAATATAGTTAAATTCTCTTCAAAAGTAACCAATATATACGAGTGATTTACATTATTAACCAAAATCGCGGGTTGTATCAGTTCTGTGGAGTCACGATTAATTATTGACATCTTATCTATTCTGACCAAATTTTAAATTGATATTTTGTAGACGTTAAACTTGAATCATTTCGAATTATTTGTTGAACTAACTCTAGAAGTCGTCAAGTCATCAGAGGTGTTAGACACGTACTCTAATTTGTTCTCCTTTTAAGATTGTATTGAGGCTGGTCCCCCATTCGTGATTAATCACTGGTTTTTACCTTTTTTCTGATATTTAAGAATTATGGATTAAAATTAAAAAAACACAAACTCAAAATAAATGGTAGGACACAAACTTACACAACATTATCATATTGTGTATCATATATCCAAATAAAATGTTCAAAAATATGTTTTTAATAAACTACCTTTAAATAAGTTTTACTCAAAAAAACAAGCACATAATATTGTTTATAAAAATAATCACTGGCTATATATACATCTTAAACCAAATTGTTCTAATATATTCAAAAAAATTCACATTCTAAAATCAAAATTACATTTAAACTACCCTAGAATATTTGTTAATTGTAAAAATCAAAACGAATTCTTATTTATCATGGCAAGCAATTCACATATTCCTATATTGAAATAAATTATCAAGGTTTATTTCCAAAACATTTAAATTTGTTCTCATTTGTTGTTACTAAACTATCATTGAATCAATTTATTTTAGATAAATAAAGATTATTATTATTATTGATATGTAAAATAATCTCCCAGTACCAATTTGGAACCAAATAGCTAAAAACCATTGTTTTAAATATTAAAATAAAAAACAGTCATCAGTAAACTACCCATAGTAAAAATTTTCTCCCCAAACAAGTATACAGCTTTATTTGCCATTTCATGTCAAACACTCCCATGAGCTACATTTTAAGTATAATCGTTAGAGCCATTTTCAAAATAATTAGAATTTTCAAAAATCATTCCTTAGCAAATTACTCTCTATCGAGTTTTCTTCCCAAACCCAAAAGTACGTGTTTATTTGTAATACTAAACACTCCCTAGATACCCATTTTGAATGAATCATTAGAATCATTTAAATAATATTTCAAGTATTTTAAAAGTTAGTCTTCAGTAAACTACCCATAAATGAGATTTTACCCCAAAATAGAGTAAGAGCCATTATCTGTCATGTCAAACACAACAAAAACATATATTTGCAATAACTCGTTATAGCCACATGAAAAATATTTCAAGTTTTAAAAGATCAGTCATCAGTAAACAACCCTTTAACAATTTTTTTTCCGAAAAACAATTATTTAGTGGTATTTCGCTTGTCAAACAAATCCTAGATATATATATTTAAAACAAAATCGCTATAGTCACTTTTGAAAAATTTGGAAATTAAAAAAATAAATACTTATCAGTAAACTACCCTTAATTGAAGGGCTAATGTAAAATAAAGGTATCTTCCTGTTAAATCTAAATATCAAATTTAAACAAAATCCTTCAAACATTTTGAATCCGTGGCCAGGGACAGATAAACTAAGAGACAGACAGACATGGGTATAGACATAATTGTAAAATTCACTATATTTTTCGTGGTTACAAATAAATGTAAATACTTATCATAATCTTGAGATAAATTTTTTCACGATCACAATAGTTTCTCTTGATATGATAAAGTAAAAAACATAGTCAGGTTAAAAGCATATAAATATGTTTAATTTGTACTCTGACCAATAAATAAAGTTACCATTTACCTAGAAAAATTAATACCGGTAGTATTCTATTTAGAAGTGATATCATTTTTATGAAAACCTCTATTTTAGCGAGTAAAAAAAATTTGAGTAGCCCAATTACTTGTTAATTATAATAATAGAAACTAACTAATCACAGGATATTTAACTGGGACTACTCAATTCATATATTTTATAATAGTGTCAGCGCCAAAACGTTTGACCGGAGTATATGATGAACCAGGGAGCTCAATAACTGAGTTTGAATTCTAGTTGGGTGTATTGACGGTAGATTTAACATAATATCTGTTTTACATCCTTTTACACAGTCAAGTGCATGAATAGCTATATTTCTTTAGGTACCCTTTATTTAACATTCTTGTTATTATATAGAACCAAAAAGTGTTTGCCATTTTTTGATGTAAAATGGATTTTGGCTTATTTTTATAAAGGAATTGGTAGGATATATTTAAAATTACTAAAGTAATTCATTTAACTGGAGATATATTAAATTGTATTTTATTTGTAGTGATATTATTAACGTGAATATTGTGTATCAGTTTCCTAAATACGCCACATACTAGTCAATTATTATAGTTACTAATTGTATCTTAAAAGAAATATTATGATATTTAAAAAAAAATTAGCATTAAAATTTAAGAAGGCATATGAAAGTCCATTAAGATCATTTGTATAGTTATATGTGTGTCCATTACTCTTCCTTCATATTCAGTGTACAATACCCGCCAATAAATAATAATGAAAATGTTTTACAAATAATTATATCACATTAATGTTGGAAAAAATAATTTATCTGAAAATAGATTAATGTTTAAATTAAATATAAATACACAATTTATTTATATTTATCTAATATATAAGTATATTATATGTAAATATATATTATTTACCTATTAAAATTATGTAATATATAAATAAATTACCTATTATTAATATGTAATATATAAATTTAATACATATACATTATTTATTGAGAGGCTAATTCTATATAATATACAATTATTGCATTCACATATATTTAATATAAATATATTGATATTATATGGTAAAATGTAAAGTCAAAATGCATTATAGATCTATAATATAGCCTTTTAATTACAAAAACTAAGTTTCAATATTAATAAAAACTTTATTATTTTGGTTTTTATGGACGATTAGTACAATATATTATTCTAGCTTGAAATCGCACGTAAAGTTAAAGCTCAGTCAATAGAATCACAACTGCCCTCTCGTCATATGAATGTTAAATGTTGACCAAATCAAACATAAGAATTAATTAGATTCTTTCAGTATGAGATTGTCAAATTCACAAGCTCATAACTGAACGATTTTGACCTGGGTGACCTTTGTCACAACTAATGGACCTTTGATCGATTGTGATTTAAGTCAATGAGCAAGTGGTGACATAAATAAATATGAAATATTTACCTTTATTTCTTGGAGGGTCTTCCGAGGGAATGGCAAAAGACGTCGGCATGGCAATGAACCAAGAACTGGTTAGTAAAATGAATAACTGTGACTGGATTTGAAAGTCTAGTTTAAATAATTATCCGATCCAGATAACGAACAATACAGTTTGACCTTGCTTAAAAAGTATTGTTTGGATTCAGACAATCGGAAATAGTTCTTTGTTATAAAATTAACGATGCCATCATTTAAGATAGCGTTTAGCAGTTGGGACACTACAAATTTAAATACTAGCATTTATTTAATTTCATTCAAGAGTCTGTATGTTATTAACGGCTTAATTAGGTTTGAAACAAATTACAGAAATGATTTAAACAATACTGTTATCAAAGTGTAGTTTATTTTTAATAATATGTATATTCCAGTGCTAGTCTAAAACTCTAGATATTTTCTGGTGTTCGTCTTTGTGGAACTATTTGTTCATCTAATTACATTTAGTTAGGTGAATCCAGCTACTCTACCATTATGAGTTTGAGTCATTACAAACCCTCTGTGGTGGCCGCGTGGTCTAACGCACTACTCTTACAGTAGAGTAGACTGCCTACGATTGGGAGATTGAGGGTCGAATCTTGGTCGGTTGTAATAAGGGTGGTTTACCTAAAATGATTTTATACTCACACTTTGCACAAACTTCCTCTGTTAATATAATCTTTCTAATTTACATAACAATCAGCATAATGAGTACACAAGCGTATAGCCCAAACGGGTAGCTAAACGCGGTGCTAAAAAAACCATTACAATAAATAATTTACTTATAATTTACTATCACCGTCTCAATCAATGGAAGAAACTCACTAAAAGTATATCTTTAATGATAAATATAAGGATGGGAACTTTATCCGATGTATTGATCCATGTGGATTTGTGGTATTTTATACCATATGTGACAATAATTAATTGTCCACCTCTTTGATTTCAAATGTTAACAATTAGGGGAGAACAGGCAAGTTTTCCACCTTTTTAAAATTTAATTTTTGTATATTTTACTTTTATCTATTTTGAGGTAGACAACATATCATTGTATTTTCCTATACCATTATCTACATACTAGCTCAATTATTTTTCAAAAAAGTAAATATAGTTTTTCACAGAAAATGGTTAAGTCTGATCATGTTAAGTTGAAAAATGTGCCCCGTATGTGGGCAAGTTTTCCAGCCTGCTAAAATTGTACAGGGGCAAATTTTCCAACTATACTTTAAATGGTAAAAAACAGGTTATAAATCTTGCTGGTTACTTAATATGTATATTTTATTGTACACTAAAAAGGCATAATAATAGTACATAGAGAAAGTAATTGGATATAGAAAACAAATGCCACCTAATGATTTTACATAAACTGTCACTCAACAATTTTACAAAGACAGATTTTTTAAAACAAAACTCATTATTGTCTGAATCACAATGAACGCAAACAAAAAATGTAACATCCCCTTTGGTGCAGTCTTCATGCGCCCGTTTCTTGAATTTCGTGCACCGCAACCACTTTTCTTTTGCCTTAGATTTGGTGTAAGGTCCAAAGCAATAAATGCATAAACAATCCTCATCTTCTTCATCAATTGAATGTAAGCTTTTTATATCTGGATTTGATGCTTTAATGCCTTTTACATTTGATGATGAAGGTCCAAACAGATTCCTGACCGGGATTGATTTTGTTTTTTTCTCGCCCCTTTTATCTGATTCCTTTTGCAGTTTTCTTTTTTTATATAAATCATTTACAATTTTCAGCTGTTTTAACGGGAGTATAGTATAGTCAGTAGAGCTGACTTCCTTTTTTTCTTTCCACGCCGTGTTTGCTTCCTAGGTTCCACCTTCTCAAAAGGCCTAACTTCTTCTGGTATAGGCCAAGTTTGTTTGGATGTAGAAGGAACGCCTTGTTGATAAGCAATAGGGAAAGTTTGAGTGGAACTCGAAGGAACAGCTTCTTCGGAAGTGTTAGCCAGCGTTGGTGTAGAAGGATTTGACTCTTTCGATGGGTTTGAACTAATCCTATGAATAGCCAATTTTTCTGGCAATTGAAGTCTGTTCAGGATTGTTGGTGCCTTAAAGATTTGATACGGCAGGAGCTAGCCTGTCAGTAAAGTAGGATGGCATAAAATCCAAGTATGTAAATATTTCAGGATTCATTGGGAAAATTCCTGAAACTTTAAAACCCGCCATAACATTGACTGGTGTTAACGCCAGTGGAGCAGCTCTAGCCAAAATAGAAGGAATATCGTAAATTATAATAGATCTTTTATTTGTGCACACACACGCATCACAAGCCGTGTTAATTTGCTTTATGAGGGGCCCATACACACTGCGATCTAAGGGTTGTAGCTTATGACTGCAGTGAAGAGGTAATAACAACACCGTTAGCATTGAAGTAGTACAATTCTTCTGGTGAGAGATGGGAACTGTGATTGTCCAGAAGAAGCAGACTTGGTCGTTTTTCTGAGCAACGTGCATTACATACAAAGTTCTTGGCGAACTTAACAAAATATTTTTTCATCATTCAACCTGATGGGTTACCATCACTGTCACATCCGGTGGGGCCATCACGTAGAAAATGTTTCTGAAATTTGACCCTGGGGAAAATCATAAATGGTGGGATGGCATTTCCTAGCAGCATATAGAGCGAATGCTGCCGTCACCAAAGTTTCTCTTTCTGCTGAGGCTAATTTACCTATTTGCTTAAAACCACGACGTCCAAATATTCTATCTGGCTTTTGGACCGTGGTTACCCCCGTTTCATCCATACTCCATATGTCGTTAGGCCCAAAGTTTGATCGCCTTAACACAGTAGTCAAATTATTAAAAAACATATCAACGTTTGTCCTATTAAAGCTAGTTGCTTGAAAAATGCTGGTGGCCTGTGGAGTTCTGATTGAAATGATAGGGTTTCCTTTTAAAAACGAACTGAACCAGTCAGGCCCTGCCATTTCATTTACTATCCAATTTTCTGGCACTTTTCTCTTACATGCACGAGCATACGTGTAGGTAAATTGCCTATCTTTTTTCGGAGTAAGCCCAAAATAGATATCAAAAGCCTTCATGAGGTATTGAACCAACATTTGTTCTTGCTCATTAGTAAAAACCTGTACAAACAAACCCAAAAATTATGAGAAGTTTAACATTTAATAGGGAAATTATAACTATATATATATATATATATATATATATATATAACTTACACCCTACAAAGAAGTTAGGGCTGATCATATTTAATCCAAGCCTAATGTAGTTTACTTTAAACAATAAGAATATAATCTACATAATACATTCGTACCTCTTGCGCTAAGGCTGGTCACTAACGTAGGGACGAGCGATGGACTGCAAGTCGTAAATTAATCGGTTTTCTTCCCCCCATCCCCCATCTCACCCCGGAAGTGGAACACATATACTGTTTTAATCTGGACGGTGACAGTCGGAAAAATTCAAAGTAGGCTATGGTTTGGTTGTCATCGTTACGTTAGTGACCACCCTAAGTGGGTACGTAGCCTACTTACTCCCCATGTTTTTGCGTATCCTATTGGCAGCATATTTGGATAAGATATATCAAGTGGTGGTACTTCTGGCAGTGTTCCTTCTACTTGAGGCAAATCTGGGACAGGTGATTCCGGTTCGACAAGCAGAATAACTGTTTCCAGTAGAAGTTCTTCCAGTAGAGGCGTTTCCGGCTGAGACACAGCAGGTGGGGGGATCACATCTGATTATGGTTGTGGGGAATTGTTTAAGGAACGGAATTTCGATCAGTAATTGTTCAGAGTCCTACGGGNGTTGTGGGGGATTGTTTAAGGAATGGAATCTCGACCAGTAATTGTTCAGAGACCTACGAGGAATATTTAAATTATGAATGATTTTCTGACACTGCGCCTCTCCCTGACTGCTACTAGAGAGGCATTTATTATTTCAAGAGTGTACACATCACATTTTAGAATTAACCATTTCATATATGGTTATTTGGCCGATTTTACTACACAATAAATACAGTTTTGATAAAATAAGACTAGTTAATTTAGGCCGGGGAACGTTTTCCAACGAGACACGTGTTGGAATTCGTGCCCCGTATGTTGTTGGAAAACCTGCCACGTTACCATATTGGAACTTTGCCACTACCTCGACGAGTAGCGGTGTAAGCTATTTGCAAAACAAACACATAGTTACGTGATAAAAAAAAACCTTTTAGTAAATGCAATGTCAAAACAGTAAGTTTAATGCAAATACGTTTATTTTAAGTTTCAATAAAGACCTGAAAGTTTACTCACCGTTGAGAAAATGAAGAAAACAGCTCTTCTGACGATGTGACAGCAGCTACTAAACTAAAACTTCCGTAGATGATGTGTGCTGTGTTGCTACTTCAGCCAGTTTACTCGCTGGCGTCATCTAGTAGTTCATTTGGAAAAATTTCCCCTTTGGAAAATGTGCCCCGGTCTTCCCTCCTATAGGATCTTTGTATAACGGAATATTATAAACATTTCTACCATGGGTGATACTTATTTTTGGTTAAAGTTTTTGTTTCTCTGTTGCGTTTGTAAAATTTGAAAATCGATCATTCCCCATGTGAAAACTCCTAGATTAATGTCACTAGTTATGAAAAAATTTATACTGTCGGTAATTTAATGAATCGAAATATATTTTGTTATGTAGGGTAGTGCTGGATTAGGAACTTTTTATGTGATATATTGGTAAATTGGGCGCCATTTATTTGACTAGAAGGAATTTTAAACGGGCGGATTGAGTATTTTATTGTACGTATGATTAAATAGTGAAATAATAAATGGAAATGAACATAATAAACTTTAGACTAAGCTTATTACACGTTTAAAATATATATTAACAATATTTTAACTGTGTTTATATGTTAAATAATATGTCTTTATTTAACTTTAGTACTTCTATGTCATGTTTTCAATGTTTTTATGTTTTGTGTTCTTTGCCTTATAATTTAACTGTAATTTTTGGTTAAGTGTAAGAAAAGATCGTATTCTTAACTTCGCCATTTATGTTTATTAATATTATTGTTATTTTTATTAATATTGACTCCCTGAGGAATTCACTTCACTACAACAGTACATATCTCCCAATATATCTTGAAGAGAAGGAAGGGGGAGGTAAAAACTCCTAATACACCTTGGGAGGGAAATGTTGGTGGTTGCTGAGGTCAAATGTCAAGTGACTAGCCCGC
Source organism: Timema poppense (assembly GCA_902141375.1). Classification (NCBI taxonomy): domain Eukaryota; kingdom Metazoa; phylum Arthropoda; class Insecta; order Phasmatodea; family Timematidae; genus Timema; species Timema poppense. Next base: position 126,933 of record CABFOV010000205.1, read on the forward strand.
ATATTCACTTTCTGTATGGAGCCAAGTAATTGATTGAACAAAATGCATAGTTAAATCATATAGGGCTGATATGATGCGTTTAGAATCAATTTATAATAATTATAATAATAAGCTCTTATATATTATATTAGCAAATTAGCTATTTATTTTCATGTGTAAATCACAATGAATTATATCAAATTAGGATGTTCAATATAATGCTGACAAACTTTTGACACTTCCCCCTTTTATAGCTCTCAGCTAACTATACTATAAGCAAATCAACTATGATGGTTAGATTAAATTTTTGAAACAAAATATTAGGTACCTAGTTCATAAACTTAAAGCAGAAACGAACGTAGTCAATTGACAAAGCAATGTTTACTTCAGCACAGTCATAAAATCCATTGTTACAGAAATATTTTGGAAAAACTTGATTCGGTTCACCAAAGAACATTAATAAAACCATACATTTTGTTCAAAAAGAATAAGTTGAGTAATAAGCATTATTGTTTACCAATTATCATCATGGTTCACCGAGCTATGACAGAAAAGTTGAATTATTTTATTTGTTACCAGCTACAAGTTCCTAACCTTGCATGGCTATAAAACGAGACGAGGAGCCAAATAGTCTTAAGCCATCACGCTCACAATGAATGAAGAAGAAAAAAAAGGCACCCTCCTAAGCATTCATACTGAGTAAAGATTAAAAGATTCAGCGTTCTACTTTTCTTGGTTTTGGATCCACCCTCACCAGATATCACGTGGCTTAAGACGTGAGAATCGCTACAAATGTCAAACTACCGCAAGTGCACGCACGGCCTTACCTGGTTCTGGTGTTTGGAGTTTTTATAAAAAATTTAGTTTGATATTTGGAATTTCACCTTGGAGTAGAATAACAGTAGTTAATATTTTGCTACTATATTAAACAGAACGTAGTGACAGCTACTAATACTGTATACCATTTTAACACTACCAATCCAGGATTATGTGATTAAAGTATATAGGGTGAAATGTATTAAAAAGTAAAAAATATACGATACGTACACCCTAAATTTTCCCTTAGTACATAAGCATATTATTTGGATTTGCATGTGATTTGGTGATCAAGTAAGACGGAAAAAAAATACTATACTGTCAATAGAATACAGCGATACACGTTTGGTTTAAGACATAATATTTGAAAAACCATCAATTTTACTGGGTTCAAATAGTAATATAATATATCCTACGTCTGTTCTGAGAGTGTATGGAGCACATTAATGAAAGTCCTGTCTAGATAAGTCAAACTTTTTTCAAGTTTATTTAGTGAGTTTGATGTAATAAATCTGTACTCTTTCGACAAATATTCCTTTCACTTTATTTTTACACCATGTATTAATGCCTCTTCAGGATGTAGGCATATATACTAATTACGCTAAGGAGTTAAGAATGAGGAATTTTGAACTTATGTGTAGCTTACCTGCATTTGCGTGGAGGGGGAGTGGAAAATCAGTTTTAAAAATCAACCTGAATACACCCTACCGGGATTCGAACCCTTGTAATCGGCATCAACACCCAGTCTATTAAGAGAGTGATGTCTTAGACCTTTTGGCCAAAGAGTTATATTCCAGTCCATTCTTGTTCAATATTTTAGCTACGACACTGAAATAAAAAGTTAACAATTATTTATAAATTTTAGTTATAAATAAGCATACCGTTAGAAAAAATTGAGATCATAAAACTAATATAGCATTTTATATAATTTACAAACAAATTATCACTTGGAGATTAGAATAAATACATTTACAAATAAATTCATTGTACAAATTATAGACGTATATTCACAAATAAATGATAGTTGTTTATATGAGAACACAGTTGCAAATTTTTGTATTGTATTAAAATAGCTAGCTACCTTTGATATTTTCACAGGCTGTACCACTTTAAAAAACAGTTGTATTGTATTAAAATAATGATCGAAAATAATAAAAATATAGATAAAAAATATTTTATTTTCAAATCATAAACACAAACCAACACTTAATCTTAAGTCTACAGAAAAAAAGAAAAATCTGGATGTCGAACCGCATTCGGTTTATCCCCCCAAAAAAGATTAATGAAGTTGCGTTTGCTAGATCTCTTGAGAACAAGGCGAGTTAACGTGTAGCTTTTGAAACATATTTTTTTCTATGGGTATGAGAGGGGAGAGGAAAATACTCCCCCTGATCTCGTGAATCCAGTGTGTGTGGTCCCATGACCCTCGCTTCCCCACCGTTGCCACCAGAGGGCATGTCCAAGATATCCATGATAGCCTCTGTCGCCGATGGCACCACAACCCTTCCCATGTGACACTATGGAAGCGATGAGAAAAGGAGGCAAAAAATGTCCCAAGAAAAATAAAACATTTTCTCTTTCTCCCTCTCTCTCTATATATAAATATATTTTAAAGACAGTAAACATACATCTGCAGGGGTAGGCAAGCTCTTTAAGTACTAAAACTCTTATTGTACAGGATTGGATTGTACAGTGTAGGAGAGAAGACCACTATTCAAAATGTACTGCTATTTTCATGGAAAGTAAATTTATTATAATGCCATAATATACCGACCCTAATAGAAGTGCATACACACCAACATTTTATCTTAAAATTTACCTATTAGATTAAATCCATATTAAAGATTTTGTGTTGAACGTTAGAATTAGACAAAAATAAAATTGTAAATGAAAGATAAAAATGTAAAATAATGTAATTAATGTTTTTAATCATATTATTTAAAAATGTTAATATCTATGCATAGTATTAATGGCTTATTTAGCTTTAGTTCGGCTTCAAAGCAAACACAACCAGCTCTCGAATCTCTTATGAATATAAATATTTATGTCCACGTAAGAAAAAAAAACGGTACGGAGCTACGCATAGACTTTCTCGCTCTATTGTTTAAAAATGGAGATATTTACTCAAAACTCGTAATACATGTGAATCAAAATAATATACACTAGAAAACGCCAGAATAAATTGCGCTATCCTTATGTAAAACTTTTTTGAATTGTGGTTTAAAATGTTATAATTTTATTTTTAAGGAATTAATATCCTCATTTTATGTTTGGACCGATAAAAAAAAACAATATTTGGGTCCACAAGGGTCAACACTTAGTATTAAAATTTTGACTTCCAGTTACCATTTTAAACATTTTATTAGGTGTTGCACATCTTCATCTCATCTAATTGCTATGAAATTCCATATTTATAAATTTTGAACAATAAAAAATGTAAACATTTACTATTGAGTCTAAAATGAAGTAAATAGATCATTGTTGTACAAACATTTATCCTAAGAGGTTTAAGGAAAAACCACATAAACTCTTTGAGAGACTTACTTATATTTAAACCCACCTCGGTGGCGTAGTAGGCTAACGCGCTTGTCGTGTTGAGCTTGACTGCTGAGGACGGGGAGATCGAGGTTCGAATCTCGATCGGGTGACGGGGATAGTTTTTCCTAAATGGTGTTCAACTCTCCCTCCACGCAAATGTGGGTTCACTTCCTCTTATTCAACCTTCCCAATTCCTAATCCATTAGCGTAATTAGTACTTAAAGCGTATAACCCGAACGGATAGTAAAACGCGGTGCTAAATAATTTGAATTTAAAACTTATATTTAATTACTCATAACATTGGAGAATTATTACGTTAAAACTTAAGTAGTATCTCTTTACAACTAAAGCTCACAAAATTGTATTAATATATTTGCCAATATCTCAGAAACGTTTGGTTTTATAAATATATATTTCGTATAAAGGTTTTATACTTTTAATAGCATTACAATTTTGCAATGAAAAGTTATTTAATTACTTAAATAGTTGCAGAGATACGGAATTTTCTACTTTTGTAAAGTACCCTTAAACTTATTTTCATGGGAAAATGAAAATATCAAATCTATTTATAATCTTAATCAAATCAAATATTTAATTAAAATCGTTAGAACAGATTTTGAGAAAATATATCTTTTATCTTTTCGCCCTTTATTAAACTACTCTTAATTTAAGATTAAACAGACACACAGACAGATTGCATTGCAAATACAACTTTTTAGGGTTCGGGGGTTATGAGACGTCGACATCCATCAATATTTCATGATTGTTTTTTTTACAATCTCAATACTTCCTTTTGTTTTAGAAAAGTTTA